>JABUQX010037917.1:5000-32500 GCA_015478945.1 Trachelipus rathkii
TAAGTCCTTAAGTATGTCAACATCGTTAAGGTGAGATGTTAATTCGTTTTTATTATTAAAGCAATGCGTAATATTTTCAGATGACTGAACAATGAAACCTATACACGTACGCAGGAAGGTCACACAATCGAGGGGTTTTCCAATAGTGTTGCGTACATCAATGGTTTTAATACCGTCACATGATGAGAACTCAACGTCTATTCTATTAACACCTCTCACACGGTCACCTCTGTGATAGATATTTTCCACGACTCGTCGATCATCGGATAACACACACCTTAATCCTCTACCATGCAAGCTGCAGATATCGATAATTCTTGATGAAATCCCATCAGCATCAAAGCGAATGAAAGGTCTGATTATTGAACCTTTGGCAGGAAATACAAGCAATGTATCGGTAACCATCCGGTTGACGATTAACAATATAAATGACAGCATCGTTTAGGAATAACGAAAGTCTGCGTGAAGATATCAACAAACAGACGTGGAGATGCGTGGAGATGTCATCATACACCAGCACAGCGAAAAATGTCCTATTGACGGAAATCGTATGCGTAAACACCCTTATAGGTAATTGAGATTCTTTCTTTCAACCAATCAGAAAGAAAATTAAACAAGAATACAACGTACGAACGAACCATCAGTTCAAAAGGTATATATCTCGTTAGACAACAACTATAACAGACAAATAACAAAGATGTCCCTCCCAAACAAACAACAACAACACAACAACACAACACAATAACATAGTACAAAAAATAAGTTCTTATATACCCTACCACACGAATTATATGCTAACCGTAAAACTGTTTTCCCAACATTAATAAAGGCAGCATAGCCGTCTGCACCAGGGAACTAAGAATATAATGTACAATAAACCTAACATAAACACACTTTACGCATGAATAAACAACTAACATAACAAAGTTCCATACTAACAACAGTAAAGTACCTATAACATAGCATAACAAAACGTAACCTATTTCCACTTTTCCATTACACATATCTCTAACATAATCAATGTTAATTACATTAACAACTGATTACGTAGCTTTAGAGTTATTTCGGATAAACATAGTACAAAAAATGGTTCTTTATATACTAACCCGGTCAATATACGTAACAAAGGTTTCATATTAATAAAGCTAAACATAGCATCATATTGAACTAAGAATAAATTAATGTACACACGATTCTATCAACAACTTAAGTCGAATAAAGGGTTAACATTTAACAAAGTTCCACCACTTACCACCAGTGAATAACTAACACTGCATACAAAACAGTAACCTATTCATACTTTTTCCAAGCCAATCTCTAACATATTAACGTTGAAATTTTACATTGACACAGTAAATATTAACAAGAATTTATCATTAACCCCTTGTTTAATTATCATTGCAGAGCAGCGAAAGTATTGCTAAACCGTAACCAAAGTTTGCATAATAAGAGCTAACCATACAGTAACCTAAAACTAAGAATATATGTACAACGACAAACCTACACACCAACCTTACGTACGAAATAACCACTAACATTAACAAACTTCCCGACACCTAACAGCAGTAAAGTACCTAAAACAAACGTACCAAACGATAAAACCTATTCACACCTTTCTTCAAGCATAATCTCACAATATCAATGTTAATTACATAACTCCGTTAATATTTAACAAAAGTTAGCATAAACCTGTCTAATCATCATACTGACAAGAAATATGCTAACGTATAACAAATGTTTACATCAAACTTCGTAAGATTTACAAAAAAATCATACCATAAAACCTCCGTCTTAAATATTCATAATCCCAGCGAATAATTGCAAACATAAATGTTTTCTTTACAAAACCATAACAAAAATACACAAAATTTTATTAATACGCTTATAAAAGTAAGTTCTTGAAATAAAATATCACAGTAAAACGTTAAAGTTTACTGATTTTAAAAGCCCTTACAAGAATTATTCTCTTATCGTGGCTATGTGAGTGCTACTAGAGGCACCACGATCTTTCCCACGGGTGGACCAGTGAAACCACACAGTAAGTGTCAAGCCATCCAGAATAATATGTCTTCCATTATTCTTTCCTTAAGCACCGCATCGGGCACTTGTACTGATGGTGTGTGTTTGTTGTTATGCCCAACAAGGATAACTCGTTCTTTTGGCGGATCCTACTCGGAGTTGTTCCACAGGATCTCGGACCACTACTCCAGTTAGTCCCGATATTATGAGCACTCTGCATCGATCTCTTAAAATAGAAAAGATCCCATTTGAATATTTACAACTTTCTATTATACATAAATAAAGTACATAATAAAATAATAATAATTACAATACATAATAATCACATAATAAATACCTAATACAATTCCCAATAAAATCAATAATCAACTAATAATAATAATAAACATAAAAGGTGTGTGTGCGTGTCTATAAAAAGAAAACTTAAAAAGAGAAAATAAATTAATACAAAACAAAAAATAGTAATAATGATATAATAATAATAATAAATATATATATTTAGAGTAATAAATACTAAATAATAATAATAATATATTAATAATAAGTCGCTTCAGGCACAACAACCAGACTGCCTACTACTAAATAAGATTACTATTATGCACCCTCGTGTTCACATTGCATAGTCCCAAACCATTAAACTAAAAAAAACACAATTGGAATTTAAAAAGTATAATAGAACTTTATAATAACGAAGTAAATGATAAAAAATAAAACAATTTAATAAAATTAATAAAAATTATAATAATAAATTAAAATAAATAAAATAATAATAATAAAAATCTTAATATAATAATAATAATAATTAATTATAATAATTAATAATAATATATAATTGAATAATAATAATTAATAATAATAATAAATAATAATATAATAATAAAATAATTAATAATAATAATAAATAATAATATTAATAAGTTAATAATAATAATTAATAATAATATTAATAATAAATAAGAATAATAATAATAATAATAATAATAATTAATAAATAAATAATAATAATAATAATAATTAATAATAATATTAATAAATTATTAAAATATCAATAAAATATTAACTTAGTAAAATATTAATAAATATTAACATAAAATAATATTATAATATTATAATAAATAATAAAACTAATTAATAAAATGATTTAACATTAATAATTAATATTAAATTAATATTTAATAAAAATATTAATTAATATTAAATTATACATTTAATAATTAATATTATATTAATGTTAAAATATTTTCAAATAATGATTGTTGTAATAATAATAATAATAATAATAATAATAATAATATTTATTAATTTAATAATAATATATATATTAATAATATTATTAATTAATAATCTTATTGAAACGTAACAATATTACTTTATAAAAATATTATTAAAATTAATATTATTAATACATAATATAATTAAAAATACATATATTTTGAATAATAATAATAAATTAATATATAATATATCTATTATTCATAATATTATTGCTAATGCATGGTTATAGAAAATATTATTTCCTTCAAAATATCAATTAATATTATTATCAAAAGAATTCGTATGACTATGTGTTTTGATATCACTTCTATATTTTTATATTATTAATTAAGTAGATATTATAAATAATTCATATATTTACTAAATATTCTTTATATAATTCATAAAAAATACAAAATATTATTATTATTAATAATATTATTATAATAATATTATTATTAATTAAAATATTATTATTAAATATATTAGATTAAATAAATTATTAGTTACAATATTAGTTATTCGACAAAAAAAATTATAAAATATTATTATTTATATATTATTATTAATAATATTATTATTAATAATATTATTAATAATAACATTATTATTATAACTATTATTATTAATAATTTATTATTAATTAATATTATAAAAATAATGTATATAATCAAAAATATAAGAAAATTATTATAATAATATTTATTATAATTATACCATTAATTATTGTTATAATAATTTACTTTATATTTCATTAATAAAATATCATTCATAATATTATTATTAATACAATAACCATTAATATTTTACTTTCCCTAATAATATAAGGGTATTAAACAATATTATTATTAACTAATCTCCATATAAAGATTATTTATTATTAAGATTAATGTAATAAGTAATCTTTAATTACAATAAGATTATTTAATAATTGATATTATTATAATTAATATTATTATTAATAAATGATATATTATTAATAGTATTATGATAAAATATATGATATATAATATTATTATTAATAATGATTATATATTAATAATATATTGCAATATAATAAATATTATTATTTAAAAATATAGATTTTTAAAAATCATATTATTAATTTAATATATTATTAGTAAAATTTTTATTAATAATATCACTTTTAATAAAATTCTTAATATAATAAAGTATTGATAATTTATTAATTAAAAATATTATTATTAAAAATATTATTATTAAGTAATATTATTGTTATTAATATTATTATTAATAATTATTATAATAATTTATTATTATAATATTATATAATAATATATCAATTAATTAATATTATTAAATTTAATATATTATTATTAAATAATATATTATTAATACAATTATTATTAATAATATATTATTTAATATATTATTCATTAAATAATATTAATTATTAATAATATTATTTTAATAATATTATTATTAATAATATTATTATTAATAATTTATTATTATAATATTATTAAAAAAAGAAATTTCCACCAAGTATTAGGCCGCTCTGTATAAACAACTCAATTGAATTACATTACTATCCGACTGAATTAAAAATCGCAAAAAGTTACCCCTGTTCCCAAGAGGTCTGACACCTCCCTTCCAAAAAACTCTCGTCCCGATTTCAATCCACAGTACAACTGGTAAAAATCTTTGAAAAATTAGTCCATGGACAACTTACTAATATTTGAATGAAAATGGGCTTTTATCACAAAATCAGTTTGGTTTCACCAAAAAAACCGCAACACAGAGGATTCTCTGATATTCCTTACTGAAAAACAATATACAAAGCACTAAATGAAAAAACAAACATGTTTGTACTCTTACTTCAGATTTCTCGAAAGCATGGTCGATTTGTAGTCCACACAAACGAACCTACTCTTAAGCAAAATTAGAGAGACTTGGTACACAAATGGTCCACTACCAACTGGTCTTCCACGTCTTAACTATATATCTGATCACCCCGAACACAATACGTTCATTAGAGGGATCCACATCATCCTCACTTCCTTCAATTTCCCACGTCCCACTCAGGGGCTCTATCACTTGGGCCGCTATTTCTTTAATATATGATAACTAATGACTTTACAAAATTGTCCACAGTTTCCAGTGAGCGAGCCTTCTCAATATTGCTGACGGGACACGCCAATTTAATTATCAGACCGTAAATATAAACCACACTTAACGAAAAAAGTAACAATAATGAATTAAAAAACATTATTAAACATGGTAGAGGCAAAACAGACTCTCCCTAAACCTACAAAAAACCAAGAATGATTACCTAATAATAAAACAAATCAAAAAGAACCCTTTCAACTCAAATGGTTAAGCAGTGAACACTAACAAACAAAAATGTGAATAACTATAAATCGGCTATCATCTGCCAAGTTTACGTAGGTGTTATTCCTTGATGAAACTTACGCTTCTCTTCAAAGAACACCATATAATAGTCTCATTATCTATGACACCCAAATAAGTGGCCTATTGCAATAACGTTAATGCATTTCCTTAAGATAAGGAAATATTTGTTCCAAGAATATTATTTTAAAAAACCCTTTACGTATAGTCTGTTATCCCACCTACTCTATTGTCCTTTCATTTGGTCTGTGCAACGTGAAATACCTGCACAACCTCACAATTGTTATGCAAAAGGGAAAGTAATAATTCGCATTGTAATATCAGAGGACCGAAAACTTAACACTCGACGTAACCCACGATCTAACTGATTCCCCCCACTAATCCCTACCAGAATTTTGTCGAATACTAAAAAAATCCCATTGCAATGATATTTACAAGTAGCGTTCCTACAAACAGGCTAAGTAGTACAATTCTCTTTAAAGTTCCACAAATATATGGTGACTCTTCAAAAAGATCTATTGGAAATCCTAACCATTATACACGATACAAAAACCAAAACTTTTTGAGAGACAGAAACAATCATCCGTAGCGCACACAAAATCATTCCACTCATACTTAGAACAAAGAAAAAATATGCAACACGCCCTAACAAAATTCGCGGAGGGCCAATCCATATATTCAAGGGCATTGATATAGAACTGTGAATAAAATCTCCCAACTATGAAACAATGTATCACAGCGTGATCAGTTCATATCACCATCAGAGTCTGTTCTATAACAGTAGGGAATAATATTCTGAAAGCTTCTCTATAACTGACTGCTAAGATACTAACGAAGGGACATATTCACTACCCTCTTTAGGTTACCACTTACACTGATGCAAATGGTTTACGATTTGCACTTCATCAGCAGTCATTGAAAATTGTATATCTTTAAGCTCTTCTCGATAATTCTCAGTGACATGGAATGAGACAAAAATCTCCATGGATATTGAGAGTAGCCTTATGGAATATATATAGAAATACCGACATTAACTCTAAAACAAACCAAACTGTATAATCATCTATTATTTTAGGGATCTATCTAATTATTATTATTATCATGTTTTCCTATCAGTAATTTTTATACGTACGCATATGATTTTAACAACATTATTATATTTATTATTATTATTATTATTATTATTAATTATATTTAATTTATCATTTATTAATATTATTCAATAATACTATTTCAATAACACTCTCCAATAATTGATTTAATTGGGTATAATAACCTAATTATTGTTATTACTATCTTTATTGATTACTTAATGTTAATCTAACTACCATATTATTACTATACTTATCTGCTCTACTAGTATGTACTAATTGTGATTGAGTTGCAATCATAATATATATTATTAATGTTTTAAATTATATTATCTATTTTTATTTACCCCTTTCGAATATATATTATAATTATTATTAATTCAGTTTCACCTTATATAACCAAGTATGTAAGTATTATATTTCGTATATTAATTATATTTTTTGTTCAATATACAGTCTATTATATTATAATTAAGCGCTTATCTCAATATTGAGAATATTATTAATATATTGTTAAAAAGGAAAGTATGCAAATCTGGTTTTTGTAATTGATGAGTTGTTATTATTATTATATTATTATATATTATATATTAATATTATTAGGTATTATTTTATAAGTTATATAATTTATTCCACTTTAGTGTTTGAATTGAGTTTATTGGATACCGCTGTTTTCGGTCCTCAGTAATCTATACATATTGTTGTTTGAAAAGAAATTCGTACTCGTATCTTGGTAATAATCTTATTCCGTTAATATATGTATTATATGATGTAGTACTGTGAGTTAAGGTACATATTCTTCCTGTAGCTCATTACATGTGGGAAGTGGTTTATTATCGATAAGGTTAAAAGTACTAGGTTTTAGTAAGTTTATGGTTGTTATTATTTTATGAGATAGTTAAATTAGTTTTAGATTTTATTTGAGTAGTGAAATAATTTTTTTATTTTGAGCTAATGGTCTATACCATAATTTATTATTATTCAATTATTATGGTATTCAATTAATTAATTGATGTATTATTATATATTTTATTTATTATTATTAATATCTCGTGCGATTAAACTAACTTAGTAGTTACTTATAACTTATATGTATTTTATAATATATGATTATGATATTAGAGTATGTCATAAAGATGTATTCAATGGATAGATTTTGAGTAAGAATGTTATATTTACTTTTTATGTTCATAGTGGTTATTTCACGATTTTTGATTTATTTATCTATTATACTTTATGATTTTAAGGTGTTAATTTATTTAAGTAGTTATTATAAATATATATTATTATTGGATAATTTAATATCTATTATTAGTGATATCTTATTTTATCTTATTATCTGTATTGTTTACTATTGATCTATTATGTAATATTATTATGCCTTTAATATTATAATGATTCTGAAATTAAATTATTATAGTAGTGATGTATTATTACATTATATATTTATTATATTATATTAACTATTATGATATTGATTATGATCACATGATCATTTACCATTGCTTCATTATATTACCTTATTATTATTTCAATTAATGTTACCATTAAATAGTGTTTAAATTCTTATGTTCACTTTTTTTTGCACCATTGCATCATTAGTATATATATATATGATTTTATGTATTTACAGTATAATGTTAGGTATATTATTATGCTTATGTAATTTTAATTCAATTACTAATTGGACTCACAGGGGCCGGAAAACGGTCGCGCAACCTAGGGTGAGCCCTTTGCTCATGATTTTAGAGTTTATAGTATAGCAATATTTTTGTATGTCTATATTAATCTTTAATTATTCTTAAATTCTATAAACTTCGAGTTGATATTGAATATTTGATTAGTAAATGAAAGCTATATTTTGAGTATTTGACAGTATTATAGCATTTTGGTTAGGATATAATAATATCAATTTAATGAATTTATATATCTGATTATTATTAATAATATATATAAATAATATTATTATAATAAAGTTATTATTTCATAGAATCCTCTCTTTTATCAATAAAATATAATATAAAATCTATATATATATTTTTTACGTTATTATTAGTTTATATTAATATATATCATAACAAATAATATATTAATTAAATGAAATATTATTATTTACATCAATGATTTCAATGTACATTATATGTAATATTATTATTTAATAACTATTATTATAATAAAATTAGTTATTCTTTAATATAAATATTTATATTAAATAATCAATATAAAGTTTCAAGAATTCAGGAATATAGTTATGAATAATATTATTAGGTATGTTAGGTATGGGATTAACAGAACATGGGATTATATTAATATATATATGATTAATAATAATAGATATATATATATATATGATTATTATTTAATCTGATTATTATTACATTATTAAGTATAATATTATTATTTTAATTTACTAATACGCTTATTTATTATTTATAATTATTAATTAATTAAATCAGTATTTACTTAATTAATAATTAACTATCTTATCATGAATAATATTATTATTAATATATTATTATTTAATAAAATTATTATTTTTACCATTAGCAAACAAGTACAGAAATAGTATTAATTAATATATTATACATCAATAAAAAATTATCCATTTCTAATATATTATTTTTCATTTTAAGTAATATTTTTATTAATAAATGATTCATGATTCATTAATAATTTTAAATTATTAATATTTTTGCTTTAAATAATAAAAGTTACCAAATATTTTATTTTGTTATTATTAATGTTTTAACAGAGATTTATTAAAAAACTATTTGATTATTAATAATATATTGATAATAATTATTATTATTATAAATATTATTTGATTATAAGAAAATATTATATTAATATAATTATTAACTTTATTTCAAGAATATTATTAATTTTAATAATGAGAATTATGAAAATTAATAATAATTATTTATGAAACATAAATAAATATTTTTAATTATTATATATAGTATAAAATGTAGTTTTTACTCACTTGTAACTATTTTGCATTGCAATGAAATTAATAATTATCTAAATCTATTTAATATACTTTACACTAACCATTCGATCTTCTGCAATTTTTAAATTTTCAACAATTATAATATTATTGTAATTTTACAAGACAAAATTAATAGTATAAAAATGTATTAATCAGAGATTCAATCATTATCAAGTATTTTAATGAGATTCAACATTATAAGTATAATAATAAAATATAAAGAAGATGTATACTAATAATAGAGCATTATAATAAGTAAAACCAAAACAATAACATAAACTCACTACTTTGTTCCACATTGTTCTTAAGTATAGATATCAGCTGGAGAATAATTAAATAAATAAAAATAATAAAAAAAGCAAAAACAAAAATAATTAATGAAGTGTAATAATAATTGTCATTTATAATATTATGTTAATCAGTAGATTTGCATTAGTTTTGTTAAGAAAAGTGTGAATTAGTGGTTAATCGTTTGTTACGTTTTATGTTAATTAGTAATATAATTACTTACTGCTGTTAAGTGCGGATGTATTAATTATTTTAAATTATTAATATGTATTATGTGAGTATTATTTTATATATGAGTATATATCAGCATAATTGTAAACCAATATCGCATATTTAAAAAGTTATGGATGTTTCATTAATGTAAGGTGCGAAATCAAATTATCAAATTATTTATATTCTTATATAGTTTTTTATGCTTATGTATTATGAATTATGTTATAATGTTATAAAATTATTCTATAATTTATATATATAGATCAATTATAATATATAAAGTAATAACTTAATTTGATAATTATATAACTGTTAGCTTAACATTTATAACTTTTATCAGATTATAATTATAAATTATAAATCTGCATATATTATGATCTCTATATTTTGACCTATTCTTAATTGAATTAAACAATATAATTGGTTATGATAAATTAAATATTTAACTTTTATGATAGTAATATTTAATTGATAACGCATTAGACTATGTCAAATATTTATGTTCAAGAATAGATATAAATACGTAAATTATATTAATGCATCTATAGATATGAATATAAATATGAGTATCAATAATATAATATGAATACGTGCAACTATCAAACACTTCAAATGTGCCTACACAATTTTTTTATACACAGAGATACTTGTTTATCTGTCAGCAATTTACTTTTACTTTATACCGCTTTAAATACGTATCTGGTAACCCTGCCGAACTTAAGATACCTCTAATCTTAAGTAGTTCTTATAATTGCTACTCAATTATATCAAGAAATGAGCTTTTGGAAGTCTCTATACAATTGTTGCCTAATTATACTTATCATATACAGTTAATTACTTGTGCCCACATATCTTACTCTAAAGCCATAATGCTTCCGTACTTTAAAACGTGTGTATATTACACGATTACCGAATTACTATAATTATACATACAAGGATATCATGTTAAAATTTGGTCTCTTCACATTTATTTCTTTATCAAATCAATTCTTTAACGTAATTACATTTATTTGACCACAACTTGTTCTCTTAATTTAGTTACTTAAGATCTCCATTTACAACCCCTTAAATATTTAATATTCCGTATATTTCAAACAAGGCGTTTAACTAAATTCTTTATGTTACGCATTTATAACTTCTGAAGAGAAGTTTATCCGCATTCTCTAGGTATATTGTGCTAAAATATAACCCGGACAACATCTTTTTATTATCATTTCTCCACATTGTTCGTAGAGTCTATGTTCTAGTCCGGCGCGAAATAGAAAAACCCTTAATTCTTTTCGACTCCGAATGCCCGTACTTCCGACTCACTTACCAATTTCAAATTGGACAATATTTCGACGACTCCGACTTGTTCAGAGGCTACGTTATCCACAGTTAAACAACAAATATTAATCATCTGAACTCCTGTACTCGAGACTCCGACTCCACATTTATAAGAGCATGAAAAAAGTAATGTACAAGATCGAACGGTCCTTGACACTGCTCGACTTTGTCTACATCTTTTAAAACAAAATTTTCGACTCCGGCTGCCGCACTCTCGTAGCTATCCAAGCAGTCAAATCAAAATTTCGGTACTCTGAATCAGATAGTTGTGACCTATCAGGCATATGACATTTAAAATACAAGTTTTATATGTTTTCTAGACAAATCTTTTTTTTTTTTTGCTTGGTTGTTTGTCTGTTAAAAAAATATACCACTTTCAATGAATCTAATCTCCAATGTTTATAGCTTTATACTGGTAAATAATCTACCGATAAAGACCAGAAAGTATAAGGATATGGCAGTGCATGACAGAATCTACATGAACATATGCAAAATGGATTGTAGATTGGGGAAGACTAATCCAATATAACCGAATAAATTACTTATATGCCAGAATTTTATTTTTGCATTTTTATTAGTAAAAGTTTAGATTACTAAAGTGTTAATTAACATGTTTGTAATACTTTCAGTTTTTTCAAATATGAATAATAATTAATAATAATAAATAATGAAAAAATTCAAAGTAAGATTTTACAAAGTTAAAGCATATATAATATATTAACTAGATAATTTAATAAGTAATGTATATGGATATAATAAATAATAAATAAAATTAATTTAAACAATAATAATACCATAGAATACAAAAAATTTTAGACTAAGACTAATCAAAACTGAATGAATGATAATAATATATTAAAATAATAAGAGAATCGCTATTTTGTTTTTGATACCGCAAAATGATACATTTTCTTGACAAGAAAATTAAATAGAAGCTTGTAATTTGTTTTATTTAGGATCTGTTGTATAGTATTATGATTTGATATTAAGTATATAATTATTATATAATAGTATATATTTATATAATTTTAGTATATTATTAATAGATTTATTATAATATATATATATATATAATATAGTCTGCTAATTTCAAATTTATTTCCGTTCTGATTTTAATTAGTATTAAATAAAAAATGGTGCTATGACTTAATATCAGATAAGTTAAGGGAATGTCAACAGGAATGTGTCACACTATATGTCACAAAGAAAAACTTTTGACATTTTTTGATATCTCGTGTTTATTTATTCTTGGGGAAATCCGGTAATCTCTCGTGGGATAGTGGATAAAGGTTAATTCAATAAAGATTTTTAAGTGAAGATTTTGTTCTAGAGAAGACTACAATTTATCGTTACAGATAGTAGACCGTATCGAAGAGGACTATCTGCGCGTATGTGATCTCTGAGCATATAGCCTGGTTAGTTTAGTCGAACCTTAAGCCACCCCTCCAAGCCTTTCCAGAAGAGGTAAACACACTTTTTTAATTCACTGCCCGCAAACAGTCATGTAGCTTCCTCTAGAGAATATACATGAATATATACCTCTATAAGGTAATCTAGAATCATGTAAATATTAAAATCCTTCCATACAGCGACATCTTACTATCTAATTCTTGCGTAATTTAAATAATATCCCCTAAACCCGACAAAGACCTTATAGCCAGCAGGGTGATTGGGCGCTCACAAACCTCGGGGCTAGTTGTTCAATATTTAAATAGAATGGTAAGTCGGTCGAAAAATTACCGAGAAAATTGGTTTTACCGATACATTGTTGTATTTCCTGCCCAAAGGTTCAAAATAATTTAGACCTTTATTCGTTTGCTTGCTGAATGGATTCATTCAAGATTAGTCGATAGTCGCAGCTGCATGCTAGAGGATAAGTGCCAGTTTTTATCCGATGGATCGACGAAGTCGTGAAATATCTATCAGTAGGTGGAACCGGTGTTGAGAAGGGTGATAAATAGAATTTAGACCGTTTGAAGTTCTCATCATGTGACTGTTTAAAGATTAAAACAACTTAATCTACATCCAAAACCTTAATATAAGAACGTGGTCCATAAGCAACGCAACCCGCTTCAATTATTGACCTTCCGAAGAGTGGAAGAAAAATTCAGCCATTATTCCCACGGACGGGTGTGAATCTGACCTCTCAGTGACAATGACTCTCACAACGACGGCGAGTAGAGATAAAAAACTAATGATTACAATACACGCAGAGTACCCTAACGCAACATCATTCTTAGCACGTTACTGTAAGGTATTGTTTTTTTATCTAAGCGGGATTGTACGTATAAATACTACCACAACTCAATCGATGTCTTGTGCCTAATATTTTCAACCTAAATCTCCCCGCCACACCCCACAGCTATTCCCACGAAAGGCCTTGACCAAGTACTTCGTCGAGCCGAAATCACATGGTAGACCAGCTCTAGTCACGCAGTAAGTGATCCAAAACTCAATATGCGGCTGTTTAGACCTCCTACCTCTGGTGGGATAGTCAATGTTTATCGCCTGAAATCATTTCAATATGAGCTGTGAACACCATCGAATATTTAAGGTCTCAGCGATCTCTGTATATTATACAATGGTATTGTTGACCCTTCTTAGTTCTAAATTATATATTCTAATCATAGTATTTATTGGACAAAGTATTATACTTTTTATCTCTACTATGTTATGAGATAATTAATGAGTATGTCTAGGTTTATTTGATTCTGATTCTACCGACCCAAAAAAAATGGATTATTTCATTTAATTACATTTATTAGATACAATTTAACGACTTTATTAATAAGATAAATACATATTTGATACATGGTCACAAAAATAGAAGACATGGTAGAGTGATACAGAATGTTACATTTATTATTATTAAATGCAAGAAAAATACTTTTTAGAAATTGTAGATACAAAGTTTTAAGCAAAACATAAAAGGATGGCTGTGAAAGAGTGATAAATAAAAAAAAATACATTTGATAAAATAAATAAATACATTTGATACAAAGTTTAAAAATATCAAAAATAAATACATTTGATACAAAGTTTAAACCAGAGCTTGGGAATCTTAACGTTAGATTTGAAAGTCATGTAGGGTTGGTCAAGCACTGTAATTTAAAGTCACTTGTAGGGTTGGCCAAACACTGGAATTTAAAGTCACATGTAGGGTTGGCCA
Source organism: Trachelipus rathkii (assembly GCA_015478945.1). NCBI lineage: Eukaryota > Metazoa > Arthropoda > Malacostraca > Isopoda > Trachelipodidae > Trachelipus > Trachelipus rathkii. The sequence continues at coordinate 19,720 of JABUQX010037917.1, forward strand.
AGCACTGGAGTTTATTGTCACATGTAGGTTGGCCAATCACTTTAATTGAAAGTCACATGTAGGGTTGGCCAAGCACTGGAATTGAAAGTCATGTAGGGTTGGTCAAGCACTGGAATTTAAAGTCACTTGCAGGGTTGGCCAAGCACTGGAATTTAAAGTCACATGTAGGGTTGGCCAAGCACCGGAATTGAAAGTCACATGTAGGGCTGTCCAAGCACTGGAATTGAAAGTCACATGTAGGGTTGTCCAAACACTGAAATTGAAAGTCACTTGTAGGGTTGGTCAAGCACTGGAGTTGAAAGTCACATGTAGGGTTGGCCAAGCATTGTAATTGAAAGTCACAAGTGGGGCTGGCCAAGCACTGGAATTGAAAGTCACATGGAGGGTTGGCCAAGCACTGGAATTGAAAGTCACATGTAGGGTTGGCCATGCACTGGAATTGAAAGTCACGTAGGTTTGGCCAAGCACTGGAATTGAAAGTCACATGTAGGGTTGGCCAAGCACTGGAATTGAAAGTCACATGTAGGGTTGGTCAAGTACTGGAATTGAAATTCACATGTACTGTTGGTCAAGCAATGGAGTTGAAAGTCACATATAGGGTTGGCAAAGCACTGGAATTGAAAGTCACATGTGGGGTTGGCGAAGCACTGGAATTGAAAGTCACATGTTGGGTTGGTCAAACACTGGAATTGAAAGTCACATGTAGGGTTGGTCAAGAACTGGAATTTACTGCAACAGAACACTGAAATTTGTGTGCCACACCGAACAAAAATGAACGCACCGCATTCGGTGCTTCAGCCAACCCTAGCCAGATGACCCTAAGTAGCTGGAATGGGAATAGGAATTACCCCACCGCACAGCACCGGGACACTGGAAATTGTGTGCCACATCGCACAAAAAAACGAGTCCACCAACCACCGCATCTGATGCTCCGGCCAACCCAAGTCACATGACTCTAAGTAGCTTTAATGGGAATAAGAATCATGTGATCTTAAATAGATTGGAATCGGGAAATCAAAAGCAATCTGAGTCTGATTCATCTTTTAACCACCATTGGCCAATTGGTGGGTTTACCATTTGACAACTGATGGACCACATTTGTACAACATGGCCAATTGACTGACCACATTGGCAAACCTGACTACCATTGCGACCTTTGCCAATTGATGAACCACCATTGTCCAACTTGGTTAACTTATAGACCACCATTGTCCAACTTGGCCAATTGATTGACCACATTGTCAAATTTGACTAATTGATGGATCACCATTGTCAAATTTATCTACACCCATTGTCCAGCTTGGATAATTGAGGACCACCATTGCCCAACTTGATCAACTGATGGATCACCATTGTCCAACTTGGCCAATTGATTGACCTATTGGAAAACTTGATCAATTCATGGATCATTGTCCAGTTTATGAACCACTATTGTCAAACTTGGTCAATTGATGGACCACCATTGCCCAACTTGGCCACAGCTTTGGTGGAAATATTGACAAATAAATTGACAAGGAGATTGATCGAACAAGTCTTTAATATATTAATGATATGTTGTCAAAAACTTAATATATAGTAATATATAATAATATAAATTATATATATATATAAAATAGAAAAAGCTTAAAATATTTATTTAACTGGTATAAACAAAGGTAAAGATTTTAATAATATATAAAATAATAATATATATTTATATTTATAATATAATATATTATAATATAATAGATCTTATTATATATATATATTTATAATTAATATAATATATATAAATATATTATATATATTATATTATATCTAATATATTATATATATTATAGTAGTGATCGGACTAGACAGTTGACCGCTACAAGTTTTCTCAAAAAGTATAGATATTGCTTTAAACTTGGAATATAGATGTATGTAATGGGTCTAGCGTCGATACCGTTAAATTTCAAACTGTCGTAGGAGTATATAAGGGGGGTACCCGAAGAGCGTTAGCCGCAACGCCGCGTTCGACTCGCTTGCTTTCCAAAATCCCGAGATTGTTAGGCGCTAACCGCTAATCACGATACCAGGCTGTTTCGGATTGCGCGTGAAAGAGGACAGAGAGGATGCCTCGTGCGCGCGCGCGTGCGCATATACATTTTACAATGTTACTATATTATATTATTTACGCTCGAAGAATATGCCCGGAAGGGATGATCTGATCGAAAAAACGATTCCTCGTACAGGATGTTTTTTTACGGCACCCGCTTGCCTTCCACCGGCTCGCTTCTTCGCATCGGTCTGATCCGATATATATCTACATGGGTAGAGTATGTCTTGGGTTAAACATTTGGACGCATGGGTTTATATGGTGAGGTAAAGCTCAGTCGTTAGACGAAGAATTACTCCCTGTGTCCGCCCAAGGGGGACCCCACCCCTCTTAAAAAATCAAATGACGTAGAAGACAAACTCGGAGACAGGATAGAGGAAGTTGGAGTCGGAGACGGAGTTGAGTTGGATTTCAGCTTCTGGGTCCAGGAGCCTTCCTGAGGGGGACTCCCAGTTGAAAATAGAAGAAGAAATGCATGGCATGCAAAACAGAGGATGCTAAGAAAGCAAGAAGAAGAAAGGAAGAAGGAGAAAGGAAGGAAAGCAGAAAGCTGAGGCGGAGGAGTTAGGAGAAGCGATCAGAGTTATAGGTGGCACGGGTGGGCTGAGCTGCGGTGCCGAGTTAAAATACACAGTCTATCAACACCATTTGGTGTCTTTAAACATATATGTTATCGTGGGTCTGAGATTTCGAAAAATAAGGTTTCAAATACATCAAGAAGAAAGAAGAAACTAAAAATAAATAATGAATTGATAAATAATAAATAACTAAAATTTATAAAATTTAAATAATAATGTTTATAAATACAAATTTCAATATTATACAGTAAATTAGTAATCAGTAAATCAAACCACCATGCCCCAAACGTACTTACATCCTCCTGACCATGCTGTGATCTATTGATCGATTGATTAAGGTCACAGATTCAAGTCATTTTGAATAACATAACATAAAACAAGTTCTTTACGACAACCATCAATCAACATATATGTTATCGTACCAAAGTTCACATTAATTAAAGATGCTACTTAGCCCACACTGAAACTATGAATATAACCCCCAAAGCAAACTAAACCATCTACACAGGACACAAATGGTAAATTACCAGAGTTCCACACTTAACACTCAGTAAAGTAACTAATATAATGCTATACAAATAAGCGAGCATCATCTGAAATATAAATATAACCCCAAAGACATAACACATCTTAACCAGGAATAAACTGTTAAAGCTAACAAAGTTCCACACTTAAACACAGTAAAGTAACTAATATAGGCATGACAAAGATAACTAACTCTACACTTCCTCTAAACATACCTCGGCTGGTTTATCTACATAAGCTTGGTATATTTAACAAACAAAATTTACCAAAACTCTGTGCCACAGATCAATCATCACAATCGAGTAACTCTAACATAAAGGGTTCCACATTAATGAAAGCTAACATAGCATCAACTGAACTAAGAAATAATGTAACAGCAAACCTAACACTCTTTAAACACGAATAAACTGTTAACATTAACAAAGTACAAGCACTTAATCACCAGTAACGTACTAAATAGCAGGCAAATACATAACCTTTCGTACTTTGTCAAGCATATCTCTAACATATACATGTTAATTTACACTAACATGGTAATTTTAACTAAAATTTATCCAAACATTGTAATTATCATACAGAGCAGCGAAAGTATGCTAACGGTAGACAAAGTTCCAACATCAAAAAGCAAACAATCGTTACAGTGCACTAAGAAATAATTACAAAGAGTCAAGACAAACCTGTCACCGTACCTTAAAGCACGAAGAAACTGTTAACATAACAAAGGTTGCCACCCTAACACCAGAAGCAACTAACTGGTATGGCAAAACGTAACCTAATCTCTTTCAGCATAAACTCTACATATTAAGATTTAATCTGACATCTAACCAGTAACATTTTAACTAAAATTTCTCACAACATTGTTATTATAAACCAGACCGCGAAAGTCATGCCTAACGTAACATAAGTTCCACATCAATAAACTAACATATCTTAATGAACTAAGAAATAATGTACAAAGACAAACCTATCACAAGTTGCACGAAAAACTGTTAACATTAACAAAGTTCACACTTAACACCAGTAAAGCAACTACATGGTATGCAAAACGTAAACTAATCATCTTACTTTTTCAAGCATACTCTAACATATTAACGTTAATCCTTACTCTAACACAGTAACATTTAACTAAAATTTTGTTCACACATGTAATTATACTGATCAAGAGCGAATATACTCGTAACTAATAAAAGTTCCACATCAATAAACTTTCAAAGCGTAACATGAGACAGAAATAAGTGTACAAGACAAACCTAACACAACTTACACCAGAATAAACTGTTAACAAAGGTCCACTGAGTTCTTTATATACTAATCCGTCGAATATATGCTAAACATAACATGTTTTCCCATAAAAAGCTACATAGCATCCCTTGACAAGGAAAATAAGTACAACGACAAATCCGTAACACAATCTTACTGGTCTAATAACTTCAACATGTAAAACGAAAGTTCCAAACATTAACACCAGTAAAGTAACTAACTTTACATACAAAAACGTAAGCTATCTATACTTTTCAAGCATAGCTCTAACAAAGCAATGTTAATTTTGCACATAGTAACATTTATCAAAAATGTGTCATAACCATACCTTACCCCTTCATAATACCTAACGAGTAATGACGAATAAAAGGTAAAGTTTTTTTTAGGCTTATCTCTTTTTTAGACTCCGCCTCCTTTCAGAAAAAACCAACTCTAAACATGAAAAATTATTTTATGCTTTAAATATTTGCTAAAGTGATGCAATACTTTTATATTTTGACCCTCGGCAGGAATACCAACCAACTGTAGCAGTCGCCATTGCGGTTAGGATTAATATAAATGACAACTCGTTTGGGATCGAAACTCCTCAGTGAAGCTATCACCAACAAGCGTAGAGATGCGGGAGATGTCATCTGTATCGCACAGCGAAACTATCCTAGCTGAAGAAATAGTTGTAATAACATCCCTTAAATGTATGAGATTCTTCTTTTCAACCAATCAGAAGAAGAGTGAAACAAGAATAGTAACGTACGAATGAACATATCCGTTCAAAAAGGTATTATTTTCGTCGCCCCAACAACACAACAACAATAACATAGTACAAGAAAAAGTTCTTTACATACCCAACGAATATATGCCACGTAACATTGTTTTCACATTATAAAGCTAACATAGCATACGGAGAACTAAGAAAATAATTACAACAACGACGAATCTAACACAACTTAAGCAAGAATAACTGTAACATTAAATTCTACACTTAACACCTGTAAAGTAACTGACACTGGCATCCAAAACGTACTATTTCATCGCTTTACCTAAACATATCTCTAACTATAACGTTATTTTACATTGACACAGTATATTAACAAAGAATTATCATACTTTGTTTAATTATGCATAAACAAGAGCAGCGAAGTATGCTAACCGAACAAAGTTTCTGCATTGAATAAACTATACATAACATCACTTGACTAAGATATGGATGCACAACGCCAACCTAACACACCATACGTAGACATAAACATTAACATTAACAAACATCCGCCCTTAACAACAGTAAAGTACAAAACACTTCATACAACAACGTAACCTATTCACACTTTTTCATTAGCATACTCGTGACATAGTCAAGTTAACTTACATTATACATGTAATATTTAAACAAAGTTAAGCATAAACCTGATCTATATCATCATACTGACAAAGAATAAAATACGTAACAAATGTTTTATATCAACTTCGTAACATTTAACAAAAAATCATCATACCTCGTCTAAATATCATAATCCCCAGCGAATAATCGCAAACATTACAAAGTTTTAACACAACATAACAAAAAATAACAAAATTTTATCCTAAATAACATAAAATAAGTCTTTGAGTAAATATCACAGAAAACGTAATAATTTACTTGATTTTAAAGCGAAATCAGTAAATCAATAATAACCACCCATACTCCCTGCAGTCCCCTACTCGTCCCACCCGCCTGTGAGCTATTGAGCTATTGACTCCAGTCATATTTCAAGTATCATTTTGGAACAAACTAACATAAAAATATATTCTTTTATATAATAACCTACCAATATATGCTTAACCAACAACGTTTTGCATCATAAAGCGACCAACGCATAACTGGACTAGATATAATGTACAAATACAACCAACAACCTCGCGTATGAATAATCAGCTAACATCGTGAAAATTCCCTACTGTTCAAGGTAAAGTAGCTAACAGATCATACCATTCGATAGGTTCCCTTTTCGGGCATATAGCCAAAGTAAAGCCATATTATCTTAACAAATCCCTAACAAAGTGACCAATCTATAAAGATACCCCCATCTTGAACTATGAATGCACTATCTTATCAAAGGTCAACACGTTTTGAGTATAACATCATTTTGAACTATGAATAAACGTAGACATAGCAAAAGTCTAAGGGCAAAGCTAACATATTCAAAAACTTAACTCGGCTCACGTTCTAACACATAGCGTCAGTTAACACAGTAATATCTTACAAAAACTCAATTATTTCTCTAAAATCAGTGTTATTCTCACATTGTCATAGTAATATTTCAACATAACGTACCTAACTTACGAATAACAGTTTTCATTAACCAAGAGTATCTAAACAACACATTACCTTTCCCGAGAGAAAAACCAAGGGGATGCGCCCCTTGAAAGGGGTGTGAATCCTGCGAGGGGGATCACCGCGAAGGGGTGTAAGCGGTTTGGTCTAGCCCGAAGGGACTGAGCTTACCTCCTATAATCCTATAATCTATGGGGTATTTAATCAGTTGCTTTTCAATTATATAGACAAATTAATTTCACTTTGTCGCCGTATAAAGATGATTTTGGATTTAAACTGTTGAATGTAGAAAATGAAAAAAATTCAACAATAAAAGGTTCCTTCACACTGAACTTGAATATTCCAATGAGAAATGTCAACATTATTTTCTTCAATCAAAGACAAATGTATATAAAGTTGATAAATAGATTGTGGTCAGCCCAAAAAGTTTGTGTTCATTTGGAGAAGAAAAATAAATCTAACAGGAAAATACCAACAATATATACTGGAATTTTAATTTTTTTAACTTTTGCTTGCTCTAATTGAAACGAAAAGATAATAATCTTTTCTCATTTCAAATCTAAGAATCGGTCAAGAAAAAAGAAAAAAAATCTTCAGATGAAGATATAATAATTGAGTGAAGAGAAGAGTGAAGAAGAAGAAGAAGAAGAAGAAGAAGAAGAAGAAGAAGAAGAAGAAGAAGAAGAAGAAGAAGAAGAAGAAGAAGAAGAAGAAGAAGAAGAAAAAGAAGAAAGAAGAGACGACGACTTACATGACTACAGAACCTACAGACTAGCAAAGACTTACAGTCCACTCAAGGCAGGTCTGTTATATTTTTGTTATTTAATTTGTTGGATGTGTCAACAGTTATTAAAAAAAACCTGTTATGTATTTTTGAAATAAGCATATTATTTTACCTATTTCTATGTAACATATGAGTTATAAGAAGAAGAAGAAGAAGAAGAAGAAGAAAAAAAGAAGGAAGAAAGAAAAAAAAAGAAAAAAAGCAAAAAGAAAAGAAGAAACAAAGAAAAAGAAGAAAATAGAAAAGAAAAGAAAGCCTTTTTCTTTGTCCTTCATTTCCTGTGACCAATTTTTTCATTGGAATATAATTTTTTGTTTAATTTCATTAATGAAAGTGGACGAATTGGGGTGAATAAGGAAAGGCTCTAAAACGATTTATTTGCTCTTTTAACATTGGGCAACGTTTTGTCAGAAAGTTTCAGAATCACTTTTAATTCTTTTCAGGAAAATTTAATGTTCGTCTGTGAAGAATCGTTAATGACATGTTTAAGGTATGTAGGGAAATATTTATTATTATTAGTTAAAAATATTATTTATTATAATTTTATATTATAATTAAACTATGAAAACAATAATTATTATAAATTATTCCCATTATTATTATTATATTATTAATTATTATTATTATTATTATTATTATTATTATTATTATTATTATTATTATTATTATTATTATTATTATTATTATTATTATTATTATTATTATTATTATTATTATTATTATTAAAGTTTTTTTAAATAAAAAATTTTCTTTTCCATATTATTATTATTATTATTATTATTATTATTATTATTATTATTATAACACTTATTATTATCTTATATTATTAAAGTGTTTTGCAAAGTAAAAATTTTTCTTTTTCATATTATTATTATTATTATTATTATTATTATTATTATTATTATTATTATTATTATTATTATTATTATTATTATTATTAAAGTGCTTTGCAAAATAAAAATTTTCCATATTATTATTATTATTATTATTATTATTATTATTATTATTATTATTATCATTATCATTATCATTATCATCATTATTATTATTATTATTATCATTATTATTATTATTATTATTATTATTATTATTATTATTATTATTATTATTATTATTATTATTATTATTATTATTATTTACTGATGGTAATGATGAAGAAAAAGAGAAAACGTTCGTCTTCTCGGTCCAAATCCTCTTATTTGAAGAGCACAAACAGGTCAACCATAAAAATTCTTGTTCCACAGGGAAAAAGAGGGAGGCGCCATTTTTTTTTATAGGAAAATAAACGGGGGGAAGTTTGGGGGGTTGGCATCTGTGATTGGGGTAGAAAGAGAATTGGGGGAGGGTCAAAAGTGGATCGAGAAAGAGGAATAGATGAAATTTGGGCTATATGGGAAAATATACGGAGGATAAATGCGTTCTGCGACAAAAGTTTGAAGACTTAAAATTCGTCGTTTGTTATTAGGATCATTGGAATCAGAGCTCTCTCTCTCTCTCTCTCTCTCTCTCTCTCTCTCTCTCCTCTCCTCTCTCTCTCTCCTCTCTCTCCTCTCTCTCTCTCACACGCACACACACACACACACACACAGCACACACACAACCCACACACACACACTGAAAAACGTATGGTTAATAATAATACATCGTATTCAATACTATTTATGTGATTAACAATCAAATGAAAAATTAATAAAATAGAACGATTAATTTTATTTTAATGATTAATGTAATTGTATAAGTGAATTTTTGAAATTGTCTTTTATTTGCTAAGTGAAGCGTTGCTTCCTTGCTTCCCTGGAACCGGCACGCCCTTTGCTAATATATATTACTATATAATATATATTAGTATATATATATATCGTATATATATATATATAATATATATATATATATAATATACTAATATGCTATATAGATTATGTGAGGGAGAGTACACGCAATACTCGAACGATGAAATTGACCCTCGCAGTTTTAATGTGCGCCTTGTCTTTTGCGTCATATTCTTCACACTCATCCTCCAGGCAACATATTACTAACCACCATTTATCCACATATCATATACACATGATTAAAGTACACACCCCACTTCTAGATAAACCTTACAGACATCCCTACTTCCATATCCCTGTGTGCGGGGAGAAAGAATTCCCACATCGTATTATTCTGCGTGTCGTAGAAGTCGACCAAGGGGCGGTGGTAGTTGGGTTGGCTGCCTACAACCATCTATTTCTTGCCAGGAATGCAAATGCAGGCTTCGAGATAGGTCGATCCGCCGTAAACGACCTCTAACTTTCGGCGACAATTTGTTATGATATGTATGGGTACAATGGAATGTCAAGGATAATGTGAGGAGACAGAGCGAGAGAGGTGATGGATGTATTTAGAAAGGCAAATTTGTTATTTGCTCGTCTGGGACTGAAACAAGATGAAGCAGTGACAAGGTGAAATAAGTGGTGTTGATGTGAAATTGTGCGATCGGTGGGAAGAGATGAGAAGGAGAGGAGAAGGAGTTGCAATTTTGATGAGTACCTGTGTTGAAGCTATGGTAGAATTTGATTGTGTGAGTCCTAGGATTTATAGTTAAATTAAGTTTGAAAAGGTCAAGGTAGTGTGGTTGTTGACTATGGGTCCATCTGAGGGAAATGTTGGAAGAGAGTACGATTTTTGGGAATAATCTGAATGATGTTGGCATGGGGTGAGTAGCGAGTTCAGATTGATAGTTTGGGGGACCTGAAGGTTGGATGTATCAAAAAAAGGGATGGTAGTAACAGGTGGTTTGGGTGTGGGAGAAAAATAGAATGGGTAGCAAGTGATTGATTTCTGTGAAGAGCAGAGGTACGTGTGTAAGTAATACTTCTTTTAAAAACAAGAGTATCCCATAAGTAAGCAGAGTTGTGTAGGTGAGATGGTATCGAAGTGAAAAGTATGGATTGATTTAGTGTTGGTGAAAAGGAGATGTTGAAGTATATGTGTTGGATGTAAATCAGTGATGGGTTGGGGATGAGAATATCAGATGTTGTCTAGTTATAAAAGTTAAGTTAGTCGGGGGCTTGGATGGAGAGGAAGGTGTACAAAAGGAGTAGGTAAAAATAAGAGTGAGAAGTAAGTGTGCAAGATCATAGAGATAAGTTATGTAAAGCGCTCGCTAGAACGGTGAATGTGAACAAGTGATACTGAGCAAATCTGGGCAAATGAAGGAAGCATGTTATAGATCAGAAGGAAGTGTTGGTGTGCTAAATAGATAAGAAATGTAACAAGCAAGTGGAATGAAGAGGTGATGGAAACGGTTTAAGGGTAAAAAAGAAGCGTGGTTGAATGTACTAAAAGCATGATGAAGTTTCAAAAGAAATCTTGGAATTAATATTAAGGAAGAACAAAGAAATACTAAAAGTGTATACGTAGGAGAAAACAAGAGGTAAGATGAACGTTTGGAAGGAGGAGAATGAGTGACAATAAATTAGGAAGCTCTTCTGGAAGAAGCGCGAAAGGTTAAGATGAGAATAAGGGGAATCGCTTAGAATAATGACTAGGGATGGTGCTTCGTAACTGATGGAAATGGATGTGAGGAGTTGTGGAAAGAACACTTTCGCAAATCTGCACCAATATTAATCAGTAATGATGAGGTGTAGTGAATGTGTGTGGGGTTATTGATGGTGCGAAGGAATAGGTATTTGGGATGAGGTTATTAGTAAGGAGGAGGTATGGGTAGGGGGAGAAAGTTGAAGAATGGAATCACTGGTGAAAATGATCGAGAATGTAGGCAGAGCGGCGGCGAGGATGGTGATGATTGGGATTGTGGAATTGTGTAATAAAGCGTTTATGGAGGGTATAAGTCCAAGGATTGGAGGAGAGCTGTATATACCTTGTAAAGGGTTAGGGAAGAAAAGGGAACGTGTAGAAAATATAGGGAATATTATTGGAGTTTGTAGGGGAGGTATACTGCTGGTATTTGGTTGAAAGAGTGCGTCGAGTGAACTGAGGGATCGAGTTGGAAGAAACAAGGGTGCGTTTAGGAGTGTGGTAGAGGATTGTTGGATCAAATCTTTACATTGAAACAAATGAAAATTGAGAAAATGAGGAGAAGGAAGATAAATTGTATTTAGTTTATGGAATTTGCAACAGCGTATGATAGAGTTAAGGGAAGCGTTATGGCAGGTGTTAGTGATATATGGGTTTGGTGGTGGGCTTCTGAATGTGAATCAAAAGAATGTATGACGATAGTGAAGCGTGTGTAAAGAAAATGGTGTCAATGGTGAATGGTTTAGGATTAATAGCGAGTAAGACAGGGTTGTGTTATGTCTCCTTGGTGTTTCAATTTGTATAGGATGGGGTTATGAAAGAATGAGGTGGGTAGGCAGGGAATGGGTTAAATGCGTGGAAATGGAGTGAGTGGAGGTGCCTACCATTAATGCGGATGATTTGGGTTTCTGTTGGGAATCTGAAGAGAGTTGAGAGATTGATAGAGAGATTTGGCAGGGTGTGGGAAGGAGGGGCTTGAAAGTAAACGTGGATAAGAGTAAGGTAATGGTTGGAGTGAGGAAACGTTCAGTGAATTATGTTAGATGGAGCAGCTAAACAATGTCTGAGTTAAATATTTAGGCGTATACTTTTGGATGCGAAGGAACGGACGGATCAAGAGTGTAGTAGTAAAGTTGTGAATGGCAGAAGTGGGCTGGGGCAATTAAATCGTTGGTGATGCAAAGGGACTAGTCTTGATGTGCTAGGGTTTACATGAGGGTAGTTGGTTGTTACCTGTGTTATTGATAGTAGCAGAGCAACTATGGTCTGGAATAGAAGTATAGATCTAAAGTTCAATGTGTTCAGATGGACAATTCTAGGGGTGTGCTAGGTGAGAAGAATTGATAAAGAGAGAATGAACGTATTAGAGGAGTGGTGTGGTGTGAAGACAGGGGTAAATGATGAAGAAAATGAAATATGTTAGATGGTTTGGTCATGGTGAAGGATGAAGTAGTAAGGTTGTTAAGCGGATGTAAGTGGGAGTGCTTGGGATACCCGACGCGGCTGGAGCACCGAGAGATAAAGTGGATTGAGTCGGTGAACGAAGTTTGGAGGAGAGAATGTGAGTTTGGCAGAGGCGAGAATAAGGTGCATGATACGGAGAGAATGCGGGTTTTGTTGGGGGGCGTGGTTGTGGCACTGGCCGGGATGAACCCTTCCATTGCGATTTACCATAGTGAGGTCCGTCGCGGTCCAATGAGCTCTAGGGTGGATTTTCTGTCTGTGAGAGC
>JABUQX010037917.1:42500-47749 GCA_015478945.1 Trachelipus rathkii
TATAATTATAATTATAATTATAATTATAATTATAATTATAATTATAATTATAATTATAATTATAATAATAATAATTATAGTTGCTAATTATAAGGATAATGTTAAATATAATTATAATAATAATAATAATAATAATAATAATAATAATAATAATAATAATAATAATAATAATAATAATAATAATAATAATAATAATAATAATAATAATAATTTTGAAGCTAAAAGTAATCTTCTGTGGTATTATGGTACAATGAATATCTGAAATTGACAGGTCTCTAATGAGCTTGGATGTTAATGGACAAGGACAAATATAAAACATGCTAGGTTAATTAAAATTATTCTGGCTCTAAATTGATATTGAATTTTGTTTAAATTGAATAAGGAATAATTATTCACGATTTACAGTTTAATTCATAAGTACTGTAAGTATTTATGTAAAATGTTTCAAAGCATTGATGTGTAGTCATTGACCCTGAGGAGAGAGTTTGGATGACTCGCTCAAAAAAAATTATTTTCTTGTAAGAAGAAGAAGAAGAAGAAGAAGAAGAAGAAGAAGAAGAAGAAGAAGAAGAAGAAGAAGAAGAAGAAAAGAAGAAACACTAGAATGCAATTTATATTAGAAATCATTTTAAACTAAATAGTAAAATGATTTCTTTGAATTTTATAACAATAACAATCCTATGGGGTAATTAATAGTTGCTTTTCAATTAATATAACTAATTAATTTCACTTATGCCGTCATAGGATGGCATTTTGGATTTTGAACGTTGACCCATTGAAAATTAAAAATAACAATGTCAAACATTTATTTCTTCCAATCAAAGATATAATTGAATCTAAATTTCTTAAATATCATTTTATCTTATCATACAAAAAGTTTTCATTCATTTGGAGAAAGAAAAATCAAATTCATTTAATTTTTATTTAAGTCATTTGAAGGGAAATGTCTTTAAGTTTGTTAGGCTTCTAATTGAAAAGAAAAGATAATAATTCTTTCCTCATTTTCAAAACAGAATTGATATTCAAAAAAAAGAAAATCTTAGAAAATAAAATCATTTCAATTATGAGTGAAGAAGAAGAAGAAGAAGAAGAAGAAGAAGAAGAAGAAGAAGAAGAAGAAGAAGAAGAAGAAGAAGAAGAAGAAGAAGAAGAAGAAGAAGAAGAAGAAGAAGAAGAAGAAGAAGAAGAAGAAGAAGAAGAAGAAGAAGAAGAAGAAGAAGAAGAAGAAGAAGAACACCGACTAGCAAAGACTTTACAGTCCACTCAAGGCTAGTCTGTTTAGTATTTTTGTTTATTTAATTTGTTGGATGTGTCTACAGTTATTAAAAAAACCTGTTATGTATTTTTGAAATAAGCATATTATTTTACCTATTTCTATGTAACATATGAGTCTGCTCACTTAGAGCAGATCTGCTTCTAAGCAACAAACATCATAGTATGTTAAGTATTTTTGTTTATTTATTGTGTTGTGATCGATTTGATCACCGTCTTAGAACAGATATGTTCTATGCGGTGAACATCAAAAATATTTACTACAGTTATTCAGTGTGATCGATTAGATCACCGTATTAGAACAGATATGTTCTATGCGATAAACATCAAAGCCACTTACTACAGTTATTGATTACAATTATTTGTAACAGATGTTCTATGCGGTAAACATCAAAGCTATTTATTACAGGTTAAGTGCGATCGATGATATCACTATCCTAGAACGGATACTTTGCAAGCCATGAACATCAAAGCTACTACAAGCCGTAATTCTTTTTACGCTGTACTTATAACATTTTCTAAATTATTTCAATTTTTTTTTAGTTTGATTTTACCATATTCAGGATACTACAGATTCTTGTGTTTGAATAAATTAAAATCGAGTTGAATTGACGTTCACAGACCAATATCCTTAAAGTGTTTATCTAACTTTTTCTTGAATGAATCGATGTTAGCGCTGTTCACTATTTCATAAGAAAGACTATTCCACTTCTCGATTACATCGTAAGTGAAGAAATTCTTTGCTATATTTGTTTGAAATCGTTTATGACAGAGTTTATGCCCATTACTTCGTGTTACATCATTAAAATTATATCTGAAGAATTGCCTGTAATCGATATTGTCAAATTTATTTAGTATTTTGAAAACTTCTATTAATTTTCCTCTCAATCTTCTTGTCTCTAAAGAATGGATATCTAATTCACGTAGTCGTTGTTCGTATGATTTACCTCTCAATTCAGGGATTAATTTAGTTGCTCTTCTTTGAATTCTTTCAATTTTTTCTATGTCTTTTTTGAGGTATGGACTCCAAAACTGAACTGCGTATTCCAGATGAGGTCTAACTAATGTTTTATAGAGTGGAAGTATTATATTTTTAGATTTATATTCGAAGTTTCTGGCAATAAATCCTAGAGCTTTATTTGCTTTTTTAACAGCTTCAGCACATTGTTTCGCAAACTTTAAATCCTTATTAATTAATACTCCTAGATCCTTTTCCTCACTGACAACTTTGATAATTGTGTCATCTATTTTGTAATCATATTCATTGTTCCTACTCCCAAAATGTATAACTTTACATTTATCGGTATTAAATTTCATTTGCCATGTTTTTGACCAATTTACAATCTTGTTTAAGTCGCTTTGGAGTAATTGATGATCTTTCTCACATATTATGCGATTTCCAAGTTTCGTATCATCCGCAAATTTCGAAATATTGCCTAAAATATTGTCATCTATGTCATTTACATATATAATGAACAGTATTGGACCCAGGACAGATCCTTGGGGTACACCACTAGTAACATTCGTCCAATCTGAGCATTCACCATTGATAACGACTCGTTGTTTTCGATCCGAAAGCCAATTTTTAATCCAATTTAAAAGTCTTCCTCGAATACCATGAGCTCTAAGCTTTTCCAATAATCTTTGATGAGGGACGGTATCAAATGCTTTTTGAAAGTCTAAGTAAATGACATCGAAGGATTTATAATTATCTACATCGTTAATAACCACATTAAAAAATTCTAGCAAATTTGTTAAGCATGATCTATTTCTCCTAAAACCGTGTTGGGTATTCTTGAGCAATCCATGATCTTCAAGATGTGCAACTAACCTATTAGTTAGTATTGCTTCAAAAATTTTACCAACTATAGAAGTCAAGCTAATTGGTCTGTAGTTATTCGGAACCTTACGATCTCCTTTTTTGAAAATGGGAGTTATATTAGCAATTTTGAAATCATGAGGAACTATTCCTTCCTTTAAAGACTTATTGAAAAGCATTGTCAAAGGTTTCACTAATATGTCTTTCAAATTTTTGAGATGCATTGGATAGTATCCATCTGGTCCAGGTGATTTATTTATTAATAGTTTATCAATCTGGAAAGCAACTTCCTCTTCTAGAATTTCAAATGTATCTAAATTGTCTTTCATGCTAGCCAGACTATCTAGATTCTCTTTCGTAAAAATTGTCGAGAAAAAATTATTTAAAATGTTTGCCATATCAGCACTGTTTGATTTTAAATTACCATTAATGTCCAGTAAAGGTCCAATTGATTCCTTAATGGAACTTTTGTTATTAACATATTTGTAAAACTTTTTAGGATTAATTTTACATTCACGAGCAATATTAATTTCATAGTTTCGTTTATAATATCTAATTAATCGTTTGCAGCTTCGCCGACAAGCTATGTAACTATTATTATTTTCCACTGAAGGAGACGACTTCCATAGTTTATATGCTCTATTTCTATTACTTAAAGAATCTCTAATTTCATTATTCCACCATCTTGGCTTCGAATTTGGTAAAGTTAGCTTCATTTTATATGGAACAAAATCTTTTTCTTTGTCTTTAAATATTTGTAGAAACGTATCCCACATTACATTTGCATTTCCTGTTAATATCTCATCCCAGTCATAGACAGATAAACTGTCTTTTAAGCCATTAAAATTGGCGTTCTTAAAATCTGGAAATTTCAAGTAATTGTTGTGTATTTTGTTTTCAATATTAATGGTAAATTTAATCATGTTATGATCACTTTTACCAATGGGTTCTATAACCTCAAAACTTCTTACCAAGTTCAAGTGACTCACTATTAATAGGTCTAAAATATTGTTTCCCCTCGTAGGGCAATCAATTATTTGAAAAAGGAAATTATCTCCTAAGAATTTTAGTAATCGCTTTCCTTCTGGGTCTGCATCAAGTAAATTATAGTCGATATTTGGGCAGTTAAAGTCTCCTACAATTATTGTGAATCCTTCTGAGACTCTGCTCAATTCTTTATACAAAGCTACATCTATTACTGATTGTGAGGACGGTGGACGATAGACATTTATTAAGTTCAATTTTATATTCGATGTTTCTATTTTAACACCAAGTATATCAATTTCATTAACATCAGCTAGTTCCAGCTGAGTAGTTAGATATATATTTTTAATGTAAATCATAACGCCACCCCCTTCCTTATTATTGTTTCTATCCTTGAAGTATAATTTATAGCCATTAATTTGAAATTCCGAAACAAAATCACGATCTTTAAAGTTGCACCATGTTTCATTAATTGTAATTATATCGTAATTTTCTATATAAACAATAGCTTTAAATTCATTTATTTTGTTCCGGATACTTCTTGCGTTAAAAGATACCGCTTTCATTTCGCACATATCGAGCGAGGACTTGGACCGTCCCGAAAAACCTGTTTCTTAGCAATTGTCTCTCTGTGCATTTTTCTAACCTCTGTGTCCAAGAGTCGACCCAATCTTGCATCACCAATGTCATTCAAATGAACCCCATCCCTTGCAAATAAACAATTTTGATCAGTAAAACTTCCCCAAAAATTAGCAAAAGAGACGTTTTCATCCTTGCAAATTTCTTCCAGTCTGGTGTTGAAAAATATAGCCTTGCTGGAAAATCTTAAGCCCATTAAATTACGAGGCAAAATTCCCAGACACAAAACATTACCTGTTTTTTCTTTCAGATTTTTAATTAGTCTTCTATATTTGATGATAAGTTCGTTGACCACAGTTTCCTTTTGGTATACGTCATTCGATCCAATCATGACACATACTAGACTATTATTATCCTTAACTTGTAAATCCTTCAATTCATTTTCAAAATTATGGATTCTTCCTCCCGAAACGCTTTTATATTTTCTTTTTGTAGGATTACGCGAAATAAATTCTTTATTCATGTTACGTACCATTGAAGTTCCAATCAAAACTGTTTCAGTTTCACATTTTTCAACTTCTAAGAAGGAAAAGAA
>JABUQX010037918.1:0-7500 GCA_015478945.1 Trachelipus rathkii
ATATATATATATATAATATATATATATATATATTATATATATATATATATATATATATATATATATATACGTATATATAGATATATTAATATATATATATATATAATATAAAATAAATATTAATATATATATATATATACTATATATATATATATATACTATATATATAATATATATATATAGTAATTATATATATATATTATATAGGCCTATATATATAGTATATTATATATATATATATATATATATAATATATATAATATATATATATATCTATATAAATAATATATATATATATATAATATATATATATAATACTATATATATATATATATATATATATAATATATATATATATATTTATATATATATATATATATATATATATATTATATAATATATAATATATATAATATATATATATATATATATATATATATATATATATAATCCTGTAAAAGGGATGATGAGAGAAATACAAATGATGAAAGAACGTTCCAGTCCTTAGTCCTTACATACTTTCAAACTTTAAATGTTTGTTTGTGAGAATGAAAGCAGAAATTATGTGTGAATGGGAATAGATAAAAGATTGAAATGTGTTTAGAGAGTGTCTTATAAGTTCTCTTCGCGGAGGGTATTTTATTTAAGATTTCAGAAGAGATGTCTCCACATTGTATTAGATCCAACCCATTAAGAAGCAGGTGGGCAGTAAGAATAGAAATACGGAAGCCTTAGACTTGTCGTATTCGAGAGGTTAATTGGATGGACCACCCTACAGTATAAATGTAACTAGTGAAAAAACTTTGAAGGCTTGAAAGAAATCCTAACCTTACATAAACTTACTTAAATAGGAAAAGAATTTCTCTGAAAAAAAAATCACAAGGAATGGAATCTGTAAGAAAGCTTTTATTAAATCGAGTTCTCTATTTTCAATAATATTATACTCGTTTGTTTATTATAGAATTTATTGAATATATAGAATTTATTTTATAGAATTAAATAATTGAGGAAAGACGCTATCAAAGTATTAAAAATAACATCTTTTTTTGGTTCCGAGAAAGAGCTGAGAAAAGTTCTAAAAATTCGGACATGTTGGAAGATGTTGGAAGACGTATATACTTTGTATTCTAGTTACAGTAGTGTTTGGACTAAAAATACTAGAAAGGTCTCATCTCCACAGAATGACAAGGTCGACATGTCTTCTTAAAAATATAATTTAGATTAACAGAGGTCTATTGATTTTCTACTGAAAAACTCTTGATTAATTTTTTTTTTCTAAATTTAAAATTTCCGAAAGATTAAATATTCCAAAATACGTATATATATTATTGATTTTTTAAATATTAAACACTTTTCGTTCCTTTCAACTTTTCTTTCTTTTCTTTTTTTCCTTTCTTTCTTTTTCTTTCTTTTCTTTCTTTTATTTTTTTTCCTTTCAACTTTCAACTTTTCGTTCCTTTTCAACTTTAGTATCTGAAAACTTATTTTTACTCCTCTCTCTCTCTCTCTCTCTCTCTCTCTTCTCTCTCTCTCTCTTTTTTTCTCTTTTTTTCTCTCTCTCCTTCTCTCTCTCTCTCTCTCTCTCTCTCTCTCTCTCTCTCTCTCTCTCTCTCTCTCTCTCTACTTATTTATTTACTTTTTTGTTTCTGTTCGCAAAACATTCATTCCCTATTTCCATGTTCATCTTACCCTTATAATGTTCACATCATTATATATATATATATATATATATATATATATATATATATATATATATATATATATATATAGTATATATACTATTTATACATATATAAAAATTAATATATATATATATATATTTGTATTATATATATATATATATATATATAATATATATATATATATATATATATATATATATATATATATATATATATATATATATATATATATAATATATATATATATATATATATCATTTATTATGATAGAAGTTCGGGGTATTATAACGTTACTTCGTCAATCAGCACCGAAATTTAGTTATTAAATTACCAATATAAATTAAAATGAACTAATATAAAACTATAATATAATGAATGAACACATATGTAAATTTAAAATAAAGCACACGAAAAAATACCTAAGATTGAGTTAGGTTCCATTTATAGAGAAGGCGAAATACAAACTAAAAGTAACCAAAATTTGTGGGAAAAGTGGGAAAACAAAAAATTTCTTGGTTGGAACATTGTAAAGAAGTAAGTATTTCTACGGTATGTACGCACAAACAAACGTACTCACACACGCATTCACATACATACATAAATGCACAAACATACAATGCAAAAGCAATTAATGAGTGAAGAAGGGGATAGAAGACAAATCCTTATTCAATTCCGGTTTTAAGTCAAAAAATATACAACTCTCAAGAATCATTCTGTCGAGTTGATCATTGGCAGGGGATAGGGAACTAAAGTTTTTATAAGGTGATTATGTTGAAAGGCATGACTGCGTATGGAAGAGTTTTCTGGGGTTGTGATAGGTAAACCAATTCAATAAGAAACTACCTAGTGTTTCGAGATTCTCAAGTAAAGTTGAAGGCCTGTTTGCCACGTAGCGGACGTTGCAGTCCGCACACTTGTATAAGTATACTAATGAAGAGAATCTTTATGGCGGAAAAAATATGAAATACTATAGTTATTAATAGGAATGAAAATAAAGCGAGCAAAAGAAAAAACATTGGATTGAGTG
The DNA here is from genome assembly GCA_015478945.1 of Trachelipus rathkii. Classification (NCBI taxonomy): domain Eukaryota; kingdom Metazoa; phylum Arthropoda; class Malacostraca; order Isopoda; family Trachelipodidae; genus Trachelipus; species Trachelipus rathkii. The sequence goes on from JABUQX010037918.1 coordinate 2,710, forward strand.
TGATTAAGAGTTTTGACAAGTTTTGAGGTGCTAGGGCCGAAGAACGGAATCTTTAAATAGGTAAGTTATTTTTTTTGTGTTATACATTATATTATCTTAATTGCGGTGCTGATCGTGGGTAACGTTATATATTCGAAACGTCCATTATAATAAATATTGCCAAAATTAGGCTTCATCTTATTAATCTATAAATGCCGGTTCCCTAGGAACAAATCTATTGCAACTATATATATATATATACTATATATATTATATATATATATATAATATATATATATATATTAATATATATATATATATATATATAATATATATATATATAATATATTATATATATATAAATTAATATATATATATATATATATAATATATATACTATATATATATTTATATATATATATATATATATATTAATATTATATATATATATATATATATATATATATATATATATATATATATATATATATATATATTATATATATATATATATATATTATATATATATTAGTGATGGACGAACGATTAGAGCAAATTTGGCCGATGACGATGACGATTTTATAGTAAAATTTGACGATGACGAGTGCCGCTCATAATGAGATTATTGAAAAAATATATTTAATTTTTTTTTCTTATATCTTTAGTATATATATATATATAATGAAAATTGGATAATTTTAATAATTTTTTTTTACTTTTAAATAAAAATATATTTTTTAACATTTATACACTAACTATCTATTAAATATTATATATATATATATATATATATATATATATTATATATAAAATAAAAGTATAAAATGTAAAAAAATTATATATATATATATATATATATATATATATATATAGACTTATATATATATATATATATTATATATATATATTATATATATAGTATATATATATAATATATATATGTATAATATGTATATATATATATATATTTTATATATTTTAAATATGTTAAAACATATATTATACATAAAATAAATATATCTTCTGACAATATAGTATTTCTACAATATTTAATACGGTATAAGATATATATATATATATATCTACTATAATATATATAAATATATATATATATATATAATATATATATATATATATATATATAATATATATATATATATATATATATATATATATATATATATATATATATATATATATATATATATATATATATATATATATATATATATATATATATATATATATATATATATAGAATATAAAAAGGGGGGTCAAGGGTTCAACCCTCCGAAATTATTTAAGCGATCAAAATTTTTGATTCCTTAAGTCTCTTAATAATAATAATAATAATAATAATCAATAATAATAATAATAATAATAATAATAATAATAATAATAATAATAATAATAATAATAATAATAATAATAATAATAATAATAATAATAATAATAATAATAATACACATTTTACCATTTTACCATTTATTAAATTAGAATATAAAAGCAAAGCTTTACAAATTCAAATAACAGCAAGTACAATAAGTTACATTCGAATCTGCCTCACATAGGAGAGTAATTAAAATATAATAATAAATAACAATCCCTGTTATAATCAAAATTATTTAAATGCCAATAAATTCCCGTAGCAATTTCTTAAAACCAACAGTATTTGTATTCTCTCTAAGATGACGTGGCAAAGAGTCCCACAACAAAATGCCTTTATTAATACAAAAATTTTGATTAGCCATAGTCCTCGAGAAAGGATGCCTCAAAAGATTCAAATTACGAGTATTATAATTGTGTGGCCAATTTAGGCTGTCCAAATAATTATAAAACAGTGCGCCTTCATTCAGCAAATTGGAATGCATGAAGAGGCCAAGCTTAAACTTGTACAAATGACGAAGAGGCATGATACCTTGCTCTGCAAACATTTCAGCGGTATGAACAATATCATTGGAGCTAATATTTCTCAGCACGTTATTCTGTGCAACAATAATTGGTCTCAAAGCATTATCATTTGATCCACCCCAAGCCAACAAATGTAAATTCAGGAATGGATAAATAAAAGAATAATAAAGAGTAGTCAAAACCTTGGATGAAACTAAATTTCTCAGTGCAAATATAATACCATTGTTTCTATTAATTTTCTTACACAGTAGTAATATATTTTCATCAAATTTTAAATTATGTTGTAAAATTATGCCTAGATATTTGATAGATTTTACAATATCTATTTCAGTATCATTTAAATGAAGGTTAGCTCTTACATTAGGAGAGAGTGAGAAGATCATACCTTTCGTTTTTACAAAGTTCAAAGACAATTTATTAGCGCAGGTCCATCTGAAAATTTTTTGCAGCTCGTCATTGATAACATTCTGAATATAATCCAAATCTCTGCCCGAAAAGTATATAACTGTGTCATCTGCATATAATGACAGTTTTACATTGGAAATAGTTCTCACCAGATCATTAATATATATTATAAAAAATAAAGGTCCCAGGCACGATCCCTGGGGCACACCCGCCTCCACCACTCTAAGACCCGATTGCAGACCATTCACTTGGACATATTGCATCCTGTTATTGAAGTAAGACTTAATGAAGTCAAGACAAACACCTCTAATACCATATCTTTCTAATTTGACAATAAGTGTATTTGTGTCAATTGTGTCGAATGCTTTGGAATAATCCAGAAAGACTGCAACGGTGTGTTCCTTCCGAGACAGGCTCTCACTGACATCATGCAAAAGTGACAAAACTCCATCTTGAATCCCCCTCCCCTTCACAAATCCAAATTGTTGAGAACATATAAAGGAATTTCTAATAAAGTAAAATGTAAGCCTGTTATATATAAGCTTCTCAAATACCTTAGTTATTGTTGAAAGGATTGAAATAGGTCTGAAGTTTCCGAGTGTATCACGACTTCCAGATTTGTGAAGTGGCACCACTCGCGCTATCTTTAAAAAATCAGGGAATATTCCATTTGATATGCATCGGTTAAAAAAGTACAGAGAGAATTTCCCCCATTTCACCAGAAACCATCTTTAAAATTCTCGCAGGAAGAGCGGAGGTATGGAAGTTTTTATCTTTTAATTTATTTATGATTTCCACAATCTCAGTCGGAGTACAAGGCATAAATGCGAACGAGTTTTGTGGAGAATGTATATTATTTATGAATGTATTAGGTATGTTAGGAATTGCAGTTCTCAAACTTGACGGAACGTTCAGAAAATAATCATTAAAAAGTTCTGCAATATCAGCTTTATTAAAAAAAATTTCCCCATCTTTAATTATACAATCAATTTCCGACTTCCTTTCATTTCCCAAAATACCATTTATAACTCTCCACATTTTAGCATGATCGTTCTTTGAATCATCTTTGTTCTTTATAACTCTCCACATTTTAGCATGTTCGTTCTTTGAATCATCTATCTTCCTCTGATAATATAGCTCCCTTGAAAGTCTCAATGCAGAAGTAAGAAGATTTCTGAATATTTTGAAGTAGTCGAAGGATATTAATCCCATTTTATGAAGCTTAAAAAGTTTATGTTTTTTTCTAATGCACAACAGCAACTTATTGGTAATCCACGGACTTTCAAACGATCTTTGGTTGATCTTTTTGTCAACAATGGGGAAGACCTCAGCCACCAAATCCTCCAACCGCATCACAAATCCCGAAAATATTTCATCAATATTTCCACTATTTAAGCCATCCAAAACAATATATCTCAAGGACACTAGTTCTCTCTTTAAAGTATTAACTGCTCGTTCTGTAATAATAATAATAATAATAATACTATACTAATAATAATAATAATAATAATAATAATAATAATAATAATAATAATAATAATAATAATAATAATAATAATAATAATAATAATAATAATAATAATAATAATAATCATAATAATTAATGAATATGAAAAGTATTTATTAATGGAAATGAGGAGACATGTTTGTGGTCCGTAACGATTTCTTAGGTAAAGTTGCTGTTCTTCATTTATATAGTATAAAAATATTTAGACCAGGACTTAAATGTAAGGTTTCCAAGTTTGCAGTGATAGCAAATTGGCCTACCTCAGTTTAGGAATACATGATGGACTATTAAATATTTTAAAAGATAAGGAGGCTGCAGCTGTAATCGTTGATGGGACTAGCAAGTTCATTCCTTCTTCGACTAAATCTTTCTCTCCTCATAAACTATGGTTCGATCGTGCTTGTTCTCTGGCCATTCAGGCTAGAGAAGTGCGTATCGGGGGTGGAAAATTCTCGTTCTCCTATCACCCTCGCCAATTTTCATTCAGCTAGAAATCGTTGCAGGAATACTCTTCGACGAGCAAAGCGAGCTTCAATCAAACGAAAGTGGCTAACCTCCTTGGTTTTCCTACTGACAAATCTTTCTGGCCTCTTCCCAAAAACATCTCTAATAACTTCTGTAAATCTCCCTTTCCTCTGGTGGTTCTGTTGCTTATTCTCCAACTGAAAAGGCCCATCTCTTCGGCCTCCTATTTTTCCAATAAACTCAACCCTATAGATTCTCGCATATCTCTTCCTCCTCCTTCTCTCTCAGGTGTCCTATGTCTTATGCCTTTGATTGCATTTGATCGGTGTGCATAGCCCTCTGAATCTGATGAAGGATAGGAAGGACGAGTGCAGATGGCATTCCTCCCCAAGTTTTGAGGGAGTGGGCTTCCGTGGCTATCCCCGCCCTCGTTCAACTATACTCTCTATGCTCAATACTAGCATCTTTCCCTCAGTGTTGAAAGCTCGCACATGTCCAACCTATTCAGAACAAAAGGAAGGCCG
>JABUQX010037918.1:12500-30000 GCA_015478945.1 Trachelipus rathkii
GTTACAAGTGCTACTAATAGAGAGCTTGAAAGGATTTTTCCTGTAATGCTAGTAGAGAATGTTTAAAGAAAGGGTTTTAAAATGGGTCGGGTATTTATGGCTAAATTTTAATTTTAGAAGAAAAATTTTTCTATTTTTTTGGTATTATCAAAATTATTTGTTATCATTTAAATATTTCAATTATTATATAAATTTACACGATGTTTATGCAAAATGCTTGTAATCATGTTTTTTTTTTGTAATAAAGCAGAATTTTAAAGGCAAAATTAAAATAGAATTACTTGGTTGATATTTTTATGGTTGTTATGGGTATAGAACACCCTATAATCATTGAAAATGTTTCCTGTTTACAGCTGTGGATCATTAAGATGGTAATTCATCTCACTGTAAAAGGGTGTTTTTGTTATATATATATATATATATATATATATATATAATATATATATATATATATATATATATATATATATATATATATATATATATATATATATATATATATATTATATATATATAATATATATATATATTAATATATATATATTATATATTAATATAAGTATATATATATTATTATATATATATATTATAATATATATAATATATATATATATATTAATATATAATATATATAATAAATATATATAATATATATATAATATATATATACTATATACTTATATATATATATATATATATATATTATATATATATATATATATATATTATTATATATGTATATATATAAATAATCCTTAAAGCGAACTTCAGGGTCACCTTTCAGATAATATATATATATATATATATAGTAATATATATATAATATATACTATATATAGGATATATACTATATATAATATATATATATATTATATATATTATATATATATATTAATTATATATTATATATATATATATATAGAAGATATAGATATAGATATAGATTATAAATATATTAAAATATATATATATAATATATATATATATATATAGTATATATATATATATATATATATATATATATAAAAGCAATATATATATATAGTATATATTATAACATTAAATAAATATGAAAATGCTTAACATTATTCTCATATACCAGCAATTTTTGGAATCAGCAGAAATAAAAAAAAATAAAAACTATTTACAGTTATTCACAAAACGTCAAAATGAAGTGTAAAACTATGTATGCTTTTACAAGACAGGACCTCATTCGTAGAATTTTTTTAATGTTTTTTTAACATTTATAAGAAATTTATTAGTGAACTTTTGTAAGACGACTCGTGGCAATATAAATAACTACATTTTTTTTTTCATTTCAGCTATTTGCCGGGGTCAGTTTATTTAGTTTAATGCCAATAGTTAATGAAGATTTCAACGAAATTCTTATGCTGACTGTAAAGCACACAGGAGAATGTCTAACCGAGGCAATGTTACGAAGGTTAAAATAGGCAGTGATTTTTGATTGGACAACGATATGACGGTGCTGAAGCAATGGAGAAAATTTTTAGAGTCGTTCAAACTGTTAAAAATATAAAGTTGTATGACATGTATATTTGCTATTCACATTTATATGGAGCACAACACGTTAGAAGCTTTATTGGCGCAGTGGAAATAAATATGCACTATTATTGGTCAAGAAGGCTGACAATTATTTTAATAGAATAAAATTGGAAAAATATTCCTAGAGACAAAAAGGGCAAAGCTAACGAAAATGTGCGGAACAATGTGGGTGGAAAGTTCCTATGGATTGTTACCATTTAGAGAAGTTTTTAAATAATTGTTGAAGATTTAGAGGAACTTGAGAGGGGGATAAAGATATTGAATCTTCTTCAAAAATCTCAAATCTTTTGAAATCTGTAATCACGACCGAATTGGTTATAAATTTATTTATGATTTTAACTTTATTTTCCTTCACTCTTATACATTATGTACTACATTGCACTCTCTATCCTTAGTAACAGCAACTGATCTTAATTATATTGAAAATGTGACTCTTGTTTTGAAAATTTTTCGCGAAAACATCGATGAAAATTTTCAAGCAATTTACAATAAAACTTTTTCTTTCTGTTAATGAAGAAATAAGGAGCCTCGTTTCTGCATCAATGTAAAATGGAAAGAAATAAAACAACTGTAATCCGTTTTCTTGATAATTTTTCGAACCGGTTAGAGAGCAGGTTCTTAAGACAAGGTTCATACTTAACAATATTTGCAGAGCGACTCAAAATTTTACGAATTTTTAAAATCAATTTGATCTATACACTCATTTGGATTGATAAAATTTTTAACATTTTTTATCACATCGTTCACTTCGGAAAGACATTTCTCGACTCTCAAAAGAAATGTCTCATGGCATAACGTATTTTCTCATTTCTACCAGGGAAGAAAGAATAATAACTGACTTTAATAAGTGTTTATTATAGCTACGGTATATATAATACAAACAGAGGAAGATATCAATAATTTTCTTATTAAGAGAGCAAGAATATATATATATATATATATATATATATATATATAATATATGATAACTAATATATATATATATATATATATATATATATATATATATATATATGCTAACCAACCAATAATAACAGCCCACCACTCAGCAACAACAGCATAGCTGCGTAATATATATGCTATTACCACCCAATAGTAACATATAACTATATATATATATATATTATATGTATATATAATATATATATAATATATGTATATATATATATATATATATATATATATATATATATATGCTCTTAATATGTTCTTGCTGCTTATATATATATATATATATATATATATATATATATATATATATAAAATATAACATATATATATATATATAACTATATATATATATATATATATATATTAAGAGACACAGATTTATATATATATATATATATAACTAAATATATATATATATATCCAGAAATTGAACCTGAAACCTTCGGCAAACCAGACCGATTCAATACCACATAAGCTAAAATTTAATATATTTAGCTCTCATCTCTGCTGCCCATCACAATAAAATATGTATGACAAGAGGTTATAGGTTCTAAGTTCTAGGCTTCATTACAGCCTGGTAGATTTAAGTAAGATTACTTTTGATATTTTAAAACCCAAATCTTTAATTTATATTTAATCGGTTGATTTAGCTGCTCGATTAAAGAAATGACAATTGATTCCACTGAATGTTTGAAACGCTGAAATATATAATCATGAATGACTTTAATAATAATAATAATAATAATACTAATAATAATAATAATAATAATAATAATAATAATAATAATAATAATAATAATAATAATAATAATAATAATAATAATAATAATATGTTCCGTTCTTTCTAAATATACTCCCTCTTTTACTTCTAGAATTGCATCTTGTCTTAATCTTTCCGATTCTATTCTCGCTGTTCTGGATAGAATTTCCTGGTGGGGTAGTCTCAGCCTAGTGAAATTAAATTCTTTAAAAATCCAACTTCTGCAAATCTCCTTCTCTCACAAGACATCTAACTTTCCTATATCTTTCGTGGTTCTCTCGTCTGTCCTGTTGACAAAATAAAAGTAATGTTTAGACTGAGAGACTTTTTTACCTCTTCTCAGCTACTCCAGCTATACAAGGGTCTCATCCACTCTTATATGGAGTACTGCTCTCAGATCTGGGAGGGGCTCTGGTTACACCCGGCTTTTGGATAGGGTCGAGTTAAATGCCAAAAGACTTGTAAATGATCTGCACTTTCCATTTCACTTGATCTTCTATTTTTGCGGCGCGATGTTGGTGCTTTTAAATAGGTACTGCAGCGGCAAGTGTTCGAGGGAACTTACCACTCGCGTACCATCACCTTTACGATGCCCTCGTAGCAAAAGGGATGCTGTGTCTGCACATGGCTTTTGTGTTGACATTTGTAACTCCAGGCTTTTTCGCTTCGGTGCTCCCTTTTTCCAGCCATCTCTGTTCTGTGGAATTCTCTTCCATCTTCTGTCTTTCCTGCCAAATTTAATCTCCCTCACCTTAAGGCCTGTGCCTATGCTCATCTACGAAATTTGCATTAAATGCATTTTGAGGAGTACAACCCCCTCCTTGAAAAGGGCTCTGCCCGTGAGTGGGCGTGACAGCTGTGGAAAATAATAATAATAATAATAATAATAATAATAATAATAATAATAATAATAATAATAATAATAATAATAATAATAATAATAATAATAATAATAAGTGATACTAAATTTTGAAGCAGGAATTTAAAATGGAAAAAATTATCTAAGGACTTCCATTAGCATACTTAACAGTTTATGGTATATATATATATACTATATATATATATATATATATATAACATATATATAATATATATATATATATATATGTATATATATATATATAACTTAACATTTTTATAACTCAACCAATCTGAACATTTATCTTAATATACTCCTATCAAAAGCTTATCTACAATAGAAAATTCCTGTTGTAATCTCAATAGGTTTAATGAGGCCGGATGGCTTCCAATTCTCCCTCATTTTATTTTTAGTTTTTAGGAATTTTAGACTTGAAACTAGTTATATATCTATATATATATATATTATATATATATTTTATATATATATATCTTTATATATATATATATATATATATATATTATATTATAACTATATATATATATTATTTATATATATATATATACATGTGTAGCTGTGTAATAATTATATCATAATAATAATAATAATAATAATAATAATATATCTTTTATAATATATATGCTCAGCACCAACAGCCCAGTAACCTTACTCTTTATAATAATATATATATATATATATCATGTATATATATATATCATATATATGTATATAAAGGTGGGCATTAACATGTATAAAGGAGTTATATATATATAACTAATAATATCTAATAATATCTTCTCTATATATAATATGTATATATATGTATATCATATGTGCTATATATATGTATATATCTGTATATATATATATATGTATATATATATAAAGGTACTCTCTTAACCTTGCTTGTATATATATATATAATAACCAATATATATATATATATATATATATATATAACTCAACTTAATATATATATACCTTATATATATATATATATAATATATATGTATATATATGCTTTCTTCTTCTATCTTATATATTTGAGAACGGATCTTAGTTTCGAAGTTTGGTAATGGTGGGATGTTCGCGCCTAATATTAACGTATTTCATACGGATGTGGACATGTTGTGCATTCCACAGCTACACACACACACACACACACACACACACACACACACACACACACATACAGAGAAACGCACACACACACACACACACACACACACACACACACACACACACACACACATATATATATATATATATATATATATATATATATCTTTTTCTCATCATATATATATATATATATAATAACTGCTTTAACTATGTATATATATATATTTCAACATATATATCTTTTCTTCTTTATCATACTCTTTACTCTTATATATATATATATATATATATATATATAACATATATATATATATATATACATTTTTTGAAGAGAAAAGGTCATAGCAACGAGTTTGGCTGAGAAAATCAGATTTCTAGTGCCCACAAAGAAATAAATTTTCTGCTGAATCAAATATGATATAAGTTCAGCTATCTAAGACAATTTTGTCCTTCAATAAAACCATGAAAGTGAAAAATAAATGAAATTATCTTCTTTTTTTTTACTATGTAAGCTATTTTAACGTAGTATTAAACAATTATTGTTTTGATTATATATATATATATATATATATATATATATATATATATATATATATATATATATATATATATATATACATATATATATATAACCTTGTAAATGTAGAGCTTACATATATAGGTAATAATATAAAGTAAAAAAAGCGCAAAGACAAACAAAAAACAAACAGAGATTCCTATTAACCGTTTACAAAAAGTATTTCAAAATAAGAGAATCATTAAAATATTTTTCCTTTTAAATCGTTCTACTGCAAAGAATTACTAAATTGTTGTATGAGCCTTGCTTTCAAGGCGGATGTATGTATATAGTAACAGCCAGCCAATATGCTATAATAATATAATATATGTACCATATGTATGTAATAATAATAGCCAATAACTTCAACTAGCTAACAATCTTTCTTGTAGTATATGTATGTAATAGCAATAACTCAATAATAATATGTTTATTTATAATATAATAATATATATGTAATAATATCAATAATATATATGTAATATGTTTACGTTTAACCTTGTAATATGTATAGCCAATAATGCCAATAGCCAGCAGCAGTATATCAGCCAATAATAACCAACCATGGCATATTAATAGTAATATGCTGCATAGCCTTAACCTCCCAACAACTCGCTGCTGCCTTTGCTTGCTTTTCAAGCGAATATATATATATATATATATATTTTAAAATCTATATATATTTTAATATTCTCTTATGCACGAGAAACACACTTTGCATAAAAGTCACAAGGATGTCACCAAGCACTTTCGTGTATTTTTCCACACATTATCAAGGTGTACACCTTGATAATGTGTAACATCCTTTTTTCACTTTCCTTGTGGTTTTTTATGCGTATGTATGTGCGTGTGTGTGCCTCCAAACTTAACAAACTATCTTAAATCCTTCGACTGCTTAACATCCATATTAGAACACTTTCTATCTCCTTCACCTTACTCTGAAATCATCATTCTTGGTAATTTCAACGTTCACCACCACCTCTATCTAATTCTCAAGTTACAATTGTTGAACTTGCCCACCACTTTTCTATCCAGAGTGACCTCGAGCAGTTGGTGTAGCTCACTACTCTTATCTCTGATCGTACTGGAGATGAACCCAACATTCTAGACCTTTTCCTACCCTCTAATCATTCTACTTATTCTGTTAAACTCTTTCTTTCTCAGGGCTCCTCCGAACACCTTCTTATCTCTGTTTTCTGTTCTATCTCTTCTAGTCTTCTGCATGAAAGACCTCTCCTATGGCTAGAAAAGATTTTTGACACTTCGGTGTTGCAAACTGGTTGGATTTGCGGTTGTTCTTCTTTGATTTACAATGGAATGACTACTGCTTCCGTGGGAGTAGTCCTTCGGAGTGTGCACCGTGGGAGAGGTCCCTCGGAGTATGTTGAGCGAATTACTGACATGATTCATTTTGGCTTGGTGGCGTACATTCCATGTTCCTTCCCTTCAGCTAAACCTGATAAACCTTGGTTTAACCCTGCTTGTTCTCATGCTATTCATCACAGGAACGCTTCCTTCAGGGATTTATTACCGACGTTTTCAAACTCGAGAAACTCACCAAACTTATACTTCATATTGGAATCTTGCAAAATCTACTCTTCGTGGCACTACAGACTCTATTCTGCGTAGAAAATGCAATAATCTTACTAGTTCCTCCTCCTCATGTCTTTTCTGACTTTTGCAATAAAATGCTAACTCTAACTTTGCTTCTTCCTCTTTCCCACCTATAATATCTTCCTATGGCACAACTGTTGTTTTACCTTCCGTTAAGGCTAAACTCTTTGCTCAAACCTTCCAACTCATTCATGCGTAATATTGTAATTTCTTCAAAAGATGTTTTTTTTCTGCTCTCTCAGAGCTTAACACTAAAAAGGCGTAAGGTCGTGTGGTTCTCAAAACCTGTGCTTCCGAACTTGGAGTTCTGCCTTGGTAAACTATTCAGTCTCTCTCTCTCTCTCTCTCTCTCTCTCTCTCTCTCTCTCTCTCTCTCTCTCTCTCTCTCTCTCTCTCTCTCTCTATTCGTCGAATTGTTGCGTCACTCTTCTGAACTCTTCAACCGCATACCTCCTCCAATGAGAAGGATTCGTGCTTTACGCCTTTCTACACAGTATCAACCTTTATCCATCCTAATCTCTGGACCCCAGACTTAAAAGCTATGTTCGATCTTGTATATGTACTCCACTGATAAAGTCCGGAACACACGCCCTTCGTCTATTTTCCCAACCAACTTTGACTTGCACGCTTTCAAACACCGCGTATAGCTGTATGTTGGCCTTTAAATTAGGTCTCGTGAAATTAGGTAAGCCTTTGGCCATTGCCTGCCAGAGGATATATATATATATATATATATATATATATGTGGGAAAGAAAGATTCACTCTTAGCCCAATAACGCCTTAACCTTGCGCGTATGCTTAATATAACAACTGCTGTCTTTGCTGCTCCTTTGCCTTTCCTTCTTTGCTGCTGTATATATAACCCATATATATATGTCGTTGGGTTTCTGGAAATGACATGGACCCCTCAAATAAAGGGGGGGGCCCAGGGGGGACGTGAATAATATATATATATATATATATATATATATATATATATATATATATATATATATATATATAAATATTTATAAATATATATATATATACTCTTTATTCTTGCCTTGCTGCTGCTCCAACATATATATATATATATATATATGCTGCTTGTGTATATATATAACACGGTAAAATATTTGAAATAAATGAAGAAAAAATTTATTTTGCTAAAAGTATTTTAAAAAAAAATCCCCACGTTTTCTTCTAATCTTCTGCGAGGGAAACTTTCATAAACTTTTAATCCTTACAAATCAATTTTTGGCATTACCCCTTTCGGTGACACTGTGCCATTCCAATCCTTCTCTCTTTCTCATGACACTCCATCCAGCTGTTTGCCATTTATTTATTTTTCTTTTTTTTCTATAATTACAGTTTGTGGAGGGGGGGAGTGAAAGTAACTGCTTTAAAATGCCGTTATGCGGTTTCCTTAAATAGATAGAAAAATTGTAGGGTGATGTTTAACTTTTTTTTCTTAATATTTAATACTTTTACTTTGGAGATTTCGGTTTTCTTTTCACCTGCTATAATATATATATATATATATATATATATATATATATACTGCTTCGGCTTATATATATATATATATATATATGTATGTAATATCAACTTGCTGCAACAGCAGCCTTCCAACCTTGTACTCCCATTGTAACAACCAGCCTTCATAATGTAATATACTAAATGTAATATAAGATATAACAATAATATGTAGCCTTGTATATGTATATATATCAACCTGTAATATAATATATATAATATATGTAGTATATAACCTAATAATAATAACAACCAATATCAACTAGCCAATAATAGTAATACCAGCGCCTTTTAACAATAACATAACTTTATGCTCACCAGCAACAATAACCAGCCAACAATAATATATGTCAGCAGTAATATTGACAGCATCAACATGTATATCAGCTCTTCTTCCATCAGCGCATCAGCTCTTTCAACAGCTGTAATAACAATAACCTTAGCCTTATATATATATATATATATATATATATATATATATATGTGCACTGAAGTCTCCACTTAAAATAGGAGGGATTATATTCTGAGGTGAAAGAAAATCAAGTAAAGAATTTCATGGCTTAAAAATTGCTGGAAAGAAGGAATTATAGTAGGAAGGAAGAAAGGAAGTAGGAAGGAAGGAAGGAATTATAGAAGGAAGTATATAGATCAATCCTGGAATTCCCATACGTCGCGGTCTTTTTACTACGAGAACGACGCAGTGGGTGGTAGAATTCGCTGTAAGAACTATCTATTAAGAATTTAAATGTGCTATATTATTTTCACATAGTAAAGACAAAGAGACGAAGATATAAGAGAGTGCATATGTATTGATTCAGTCTTAGTATTGGCATTGTTCATATGATAGACGGAACCAGAGTCACCTGCGAACAAGTGATGATGTGAAGAGGTATAAGACTTCCTACATCCTTCGGCGAATCCCGAATTTCTTGGTAGCAGCCTTAGGTGCCGATGTTACATAAGATTTCCGCGACAATTTATTGTTAAAATAAAGCAAAAAAAATTTTTTATTTATTTATTATTGACAGGACAGGCGGGCGAGAAAATAGATAGTCATAGAATGAGACAAAAGAGTTGGAAGGGTTTTGGGGATGGAGGTGCGGCGCAGTTATGATTTATTAAATTGATTTTCATAATGTTCTGTAGACTTCACCCCAAAACTCTATCCAGGTAATCAAGGATGGAATCAGAAAGGTGTAGCTTGTGGCATTTTCATATGCAAAGGAAAAGAGGATTTGAGATGACTGAGATAAGAGGGAAGTCAAGTTATTGAGTGGATAAGATATAAATAACAAATGAGAAAATCATTAACGAAAAGTTATAGTGGAAAGAGAAATAGAACTGGATCTTTAGGAACACCAATGTTGAAGGGACGGTAGAAATCTTTTAGTTGACAACAGCCAATATGGAACATTTTGAGAAAAAAATGAAAAACTCAAAAGAAGATAACTTAGAAAGCAGCGATGTATGCCATATCATTCAAAACCATTGATATTTCAAGCGATACATCACATTTCCGTTATTCCTAAAATCAAAAGTCCGGAGATCAGAAAGCTATTATAGAATATGGAGAAGTTGAAGAAAACCGGAAGCATAGAGCATAAGAAATGTCCAGGACGTCCCCGAACGTCTGAAGAAAGGGTCGAGTCCATTCGAGAGACCTTAAACATCTTGTACCAAACTCGTATGCTTGTTTCTGATGGAGGGATTTTGTTGTAATTGGTTCTGAAACTAGCGTTGGACCTGTTTGTCTGATTTGGTTTCGATAAGCCATTCAACACACTATGCTTTTTCCTGCGCATTTAATTTTGAATTTGCCAGAAAGTGGAAGTGGAAATCATATCAATGGGTAAAAATTAACGTTTTGGGAAAAAAATCTTTTCAAGCACAATAACAGTTACACAAACTAAACTAAATAGGTTTATCTATAAAATGACACAACATGGGCTTTCAACATCTCTACAGCGATAATGTATTTAGGATTGAAGATGTCCAGATAATTTTCGGACACCCTGTATATATATATATATATGTATATATATATATAGTATGCCATAACAACCTTAGCCAGCAATAGTATATATAGCCAACCCAGCACCGCTATCACTTATATGCCTCTTGCTGCTGTACTCTTCTTCACTATACTATATAATATATATATATATATATATATATATATATTATGTGTATGTATATATATAACATATGTATATATATATGTATATATATATGTATATAACCAATATAGCCAACAATAACCAGCTAACATATCAGTGAGTAACCAGCTACCAGCCCAACAGCCCCTTGTTGTAGCCAGCCTTCCCTTCCATGCTGTGGCAGCCAGCCAGCCAGCAGCAGCTGTAGCCAGCCAGCCATGCATAGCCAGCCAGCCAGCAACCAGCCAGCCAGCAACCAGCCAACTCTTTCTTTCTTAACTTGTATATGGCAATAACTTGTGCTCCAGCCAATATGTAATAACCCAGCTATGTATATGCTGGCAGCAGCAATAATAGCCTCAACTGTATAATAGCCTAATAATATGATATATATATATATATATATATAACTCTATATATATATATACTATAACATTGCTTTTTACCGCAATTCATATGCTGTAACTGCTGCTCCTGCTCTTATATATATATAATATATTTTCATTTATTTATATGTTTATTTGTAAGTTAATATTTTATTCAATTAATTACTTTAAATTAAAATTTACATTAAATTATTTTGAGCTTCTTGTGTTATAAATTACCTCGGAAAACTTGTACATAAATTTGACAAACCTTTTTTTTAATATTTTTTTTTTTTTAGATTTACATAAATTAAAAAAAGAAAATATACAGTGAATAAATTATTATAATTATTATTATTATTATTATTATTATTATTATTATTATTATTATTATTATTATTATTATTATTATTATTATTATTATTATTATTATTATTATTATTATTATTATTATTTTTATTATTATTTTTATTATTTATTATTATTATTATTTATTATTATTATTATTATTATTATTATTATTATTATTATTATTATTATTATTATTATTATTATTATTATTATTATTATTATTATTATTTTTATTATTTATTATTATTATTATTATTATTATTATTATTATTATTATTATTATTATTATTATTATTATTATTATTATTATTATTATTAATTTATTATTATTATTGTATTATTATTATTATTATTATTATTATTATTATTATTATTATTATTTTTTGCCGCAAACACCATTTTCCACTGTGAAAGTTAGGTGGATTCGACCGCGGTCGATATGCAATATCGCATTCGTTAGCGAGAAGATAACGTAGACCGGATGTAGGGTGTTCCCGGCCCCTATAGCAACCATTAGCTTGCTTTAAAACGATGATTCAGGCTTGAATAGTTTTTTTTAAAGTTTCATTTGCCTGATTAACATTCAAATAGTTAAATGTTAACTATTCTAAAAGTTAAAAATGTTTTATCCTAAAAAAAAGATGGTTACAAAAATATTGAATTTCGTATTTTCTTAAGTTAATTTAGAATTTTAAATAAAATTATTTTAAAAACGCTAATATATATACCGGTATATATATATATATATATATATATATATATATATATATCTTTCATATATATATATATATATATATATATATATATATACCTCCATAATATATATATATAACGCTTATATGTGTGTCAGTAGTCAACATTTACAATTACTAAAAGTCAGGTTGTAAGATAGATATATATATACTTATATAGTACTATGCTATTTGCTCTTATATATATATATATATATATATATTCTTTTATTTTACTGTTTGTTTTTATATTTTATAACCTTTTTTAATCTATTCATGGTTAACCTACTCATGGTTTCTTTACCAAACCTTTTCTTGAAAAAATGTCCTTTTCAAGCAAAAGCTTCACAGCTTAAAGATTGACCTTTCTTGCTCTTCACGAATAGCTTTCGTGACCTTATAAGCTTTCCTTCTTCTTGGTCCAGCTTCTACTGATCTTTTTCATTCCTTGCCGTTTTCGAAGATTGAATCAATAATAATAATAATAATAATAATAATAATAATAATAATAATAATAATAATAATAATAATAATAATAATAATAATAATAATAATAATAATAATAATAATAATAATAATAATAACAATAGTAATAATAATAATAATAATAATAATTGTCTTAAAATATGTAAGTGGGGTGCGGAGACCTCTAAATAAATGTTGTGCTAAAAGCGGGTGAAATGGCAAGATGAGTAGACTAAGCAGAGGATTCTTTTTTTTTTTTCTTTTTTTATTTTTGTGGGTGGATTTAGACTGAAAAATAATTTACTTATGGCTTGGAATTTCAAAGCTCATTTGTTTTCATATATTGGAATTCATTATCCCTTGTAAATTTTATTGAGATTATCCAGAAGAACGAGTGGGGGAGAGGGGTTATTCTTTTAACCCTCCCCAGGTTTTATATTTGAAGGACTTTGATATATTAACATACGGTAGATTGGAATATTGAACCGGTTAACATGTTCACTCATTTCCTGTTTTAGTTTGTTCGCATATATATATATATATATATATATATATATATATATATATAACCCCTTTATATATATATATATATAACCTTATATATATATATGCTGCTGCTGCTGCTATGCTATTCTTGCCTATATATATTTTATGTATATGTATGTATATATAATAGCTTCTTTCAATAACAGTAACCATAGCAATACCAATATGTATATATGTATATGCTTATATATATATAATATATATATATATATATATATATATATGTAAGGACCTATATAATATATATATATATATATATATATATATAATAACTTCTATAATATATATATATAATATAATATATATATATATATATATATATATAATATAATAATATTAACCCAACCAATAACATATATATCTATATCATATATATAATGCCAAATATACATTTAAAAAACAATTACCTAAATTGATTACTTATTTAATAAAAAAAATGAAACCAAATAATCTAGAAACGAAAATTAATGAAACTAAACGAAACAATAAGAAACGAACATTGAAAGGAAGGGATTCATGATGTTTTTAAAACCACGCTTTTAAAACCATCATTTTTTTCACGGTCGGATTTGAAAGGAAAGCATAAGTGGAATCTTTTATTGGCTGCACGAGGCTCTTCGATTCTCTTCTTCGCTCGCTTAATTTTGATCTCGTTTAAGTTTCGCCAAGGGATTAGCATTAAAGAGGTGCTCTCTCTTTCACTGTATATATATATATATATATATATATATATATATATATATACTCATATATATCTATATATATATATATATATATATATATAACTTATATTCTTTATATATAGCCAGCTATATTCTTTGCTAACTGCTGCTGCTTGCTTCTTTGCTGCTCCCAGCCTTATATATATATCATATAATGACCTTATATATATATATATATATATATATATATATATATATATATATAAATATCATCATCATCATCATCATCACCCACCTTCTCTCCCTAAGACTGGGGGTAAGGTGCGATACATGCACTGGAAACAGAAAAGTAGTTGAAGAATATGACGCAAGTCTAAAAGAAAGCCCAGCCTTACCGCCCCCTTTATACCTTTTAGTAAGAACTCTCCGCAGTCAGAAATATCCACCCTAGAGCTTCACGGAAGCGCGACGGACCCTCACTGTGGCATCTCATCAAGGTAGGGTTCCCCTTGGCCCAGGTGGGCCACAACCATACCCCCTCACAAAACCACGCCATTCACTCCTATTATGCACCTTTCTTCTCGCCTCTGCCAAACTCACATTCCTCTCCTTCAGGCATTCCACTGGCTCAATCCACTTTTTCTTTGGTTTCCCAGCCGGTTGATTCCCAGCACACTCAAAATATACACCCGCTTAACCAACCGATGATCATTCATCCTTTCCACATGACCAAACCATCTCAACGTACTTTCATTTATTCTCTCATTTACTAATTTCTTCACACCACACAACTCCCTAAAGCGTTCAATCCTCATTTTATCAATTCTTCTCACACCTAACACGCCCCTAAGATTGTCCATCTGAACACATTGTATTTTAGATCTATACTTCTTATTTCAGACCATAGTTTCACTACTATACATTAAAACAGGTAGCAACATACCCTTATGTAAGACCTTAGCACACTCAAGACTTAGTCCCTTTACATCCACCAAGGATTTAATTGGTCCAGCCACCTTCCTGCCATTCACAACTTTCCTACTACACTCTGCATCATCCGTTCCCTTTTCATCCAACATAGATACTAAATATTTAAACTCAGACACTTGTTCCAGCTGCTCACCATCTAACATAACCTCACACCGAGGACTGTCATCACTCACAATCATAACCTTACTCTTATTTACGTTTACTTTCAAACCCCTCATTTTACACACTCTGCCAAATCCCTCTAACAAACCTCTCAAACTCTCTTCAGATTCGCCACACAAAACCAAATCCTCCGCATATAACTGGTAGGGTATCCTCCACTCTCTTCCATTCTCTATCATTCTAACACCTTCCCCTGTAACTCCCACCTCTAATTATTTCATAACCCCATCCATATACAAATTGAATAACCTAGAAGACATAACACATCCTGCCTCACTCCGCTATTACTATTAAACCACTCACTTTCAACTCCATTTATTCTTACACACGCTTCACTATCGGCATACATACTTTTGATTCCATTCAGAAACTTACCACTAACACCATATATCACTAACACCTGCCCTTTTAATCCTATCATACGCCTGTTGCAAATCCATGAAACCTAAACACAATTTATCCTTCTTTTCTCTGATTTTCTCAATCATTTGTTTCAATGTAAAGATTTGATCCAGACATCCTCTCCCACTTCTAAACACACCTTGTTCTTCACCAATCAGTAGCTCAGTCACTCGACGCACTCTTTCAACCAAAATACCAGCATACATCTTCCATACAACACAATGAACTAATTCCCTTATAATTCCTACAGCTACCTTTATATGAAGGTACTATTACTGCTCTCCTCCAATCCCTCGGGACTATACCCTCCAAAAATGCTTTGTTACACAACTTCCAAATCCAATCAATCACCATCTCGCCTCCGTTCTTGATCATTTCACCAGTAATTTCATCTATATCTGCAGATTTGAAATTCTTCAACTTTCTCACTCTACCCATTATCTCCTCCTTACTAATGATATCATCCCCAAAATACCTATTCCTTCTTGCACCATCAAACCCATACACATTCACAAACACCTCTTCATTACTGCCAATGTTATGCAGATTTTCGAAGTGTTCCGTCCACACTCAACTAACATCCACTTCATCAGTTTCGAAAGCACTATCCCTATTCATTATTCTAAGCAGATTTCCTTATTCTCATTCTTAACTTTTCGCGCTTCCTTCCAGAAGAGCTTCTTATTCCCTTGTAAGTCCCCATTCATCCTCCTTCCAAACTGTTCATTTACCTCTTTTTTTCTCCTACGTATGCATCTTTAAGTATTTCTTTTTTTTTCCTTATATACTTCAAAACATCTTTCTTTTGAAACCTCATCATTGGCTTTTAGTACATTCAACAATGCTTCTTTTTTTTTTTACTTTTAACCGCTTGTATCACCTCTTCATTCCACCATTCACTGTTAACATTCTTAAATCCTACTTTAGCACATGCACATACTTCTTCAAAACTACTAACAACCTCTTCCTTCATTTGTTTAGTTTCAACTTGTTCACAATCAACTGATTTATTTGCAAGCGCTCTTAAATACTTATCCTTATTACCTTGTTCACTTAACTTCTCACTCTTAATTCTACCCACTTCCTTTCTTATCACCTTCCTCTCCATCCAAGCCCCCACTAACTTAATTTTACATAAAACAACATAATGATCCGATAATCCCATTCCTAACCCCCTCACTGATTTAACATCCAACATACTTCAACATCTTCTTCTTCTTCACCAACACAAAATCAATCATACTTTTCACTTCGATACCATCTCTACCTACACAAGCTCTAGTATACTTATGACTCTTATACTCTTATACTCTTATGTTTAAAGAAGTATTACTTACACACATATCTCTCTCCTCACAGAAATCAATCACCTTCCTACCATTCTCATTTTCTCCCGATACCCCAAAGCTACCTGTTATACCCTTCCATTTTTGATCACCTATCCAACCATTTAGATCACTCAACACAATCAATCTGAATCTCCTACTCATCCCATCTAAAACATCATTCAGATTATCCTAGAAAATCGCACTCTCTTCAAAATTACCCTCAGATGGACCATATTATATATATATATATATATATATATATATAATATTATCACTTATATATATCGATATATATATATATATATATATATATCTATATGCTGCTGTGTTAATCAATTCTTTCTTGCTGTACTGGAATCATGTGGGGTATCTGCCTCCACCTCCACATACATATCGATTGC
>JABUQX010037918.1:40000-43501 GCA_015478945.1 Trachelipus rathkii
TTTTCAGATTTAGATACACCGAACCCAAAAACAGTTTTGTATTTAACCAAAATAAGTACCTGCAACGTTTTACAGTTAGTTACAAGCGTGGTGGCAAAAAAATGAAAAATAAAAATAGTAAAACTTTAAATCACCTTACCAAAGATAAAATTTATAAATGCTTCTAAAAATACCAAATGAACAAAAAGAAAAACATTCCGAACGTCCTCTCAAAAATACCGGAGGAAAAAAAACTAAAGAAAATTTCATTCAGAACAAAAATTTTCAAAAATCCCCTAAATCTAAATTTATAATACGTCATACAAAGAAAAAAAAATTTCTTCGTAGTGAGGGGAGCGAAAACGTTCACAATACCACCGAAAATCGCATATACTCATCAGGTGTAGATGTTACCACAAAACAATATTGATCCGTCATCGGCAAAAAGAAAACAAAAAACAAAAAAAAAAAAAAATAAAAAAAAAAAAGAAAAAATAAAAAAAAAAAATAAAAAAAAAAAAAAAAAAAAAAAAAAAAAAGTCAATATTGGGATGCAAAGAAATAAAGATCATATGTACACGGAGAAGTTCCGCCACCAGACCCCCCGCCCCCCCACCACTCCTCCCTTTATTTCCTTCCTCTCTTCGTAGTAATAATATAATAATAATAATAAATTTTAGCTACATAACTTGAGGGAGGAAATCAAATATTAAAGTCCTCAAAGAAATTTTGGAAAATTCGGGCATGACCCTGAGGCGACTTCATCCGAAGGTTCACCTTCAAATAAGCTTGTTAGACTTATTTGAAAGTGTGATTTCAAAAAAATATAAATTTTAGTAAGCTATAAATAATAATACTAATAATAAAAACTTTTTGCCAACAGGGCTTTTTCACAGGGACTAGCTACCCAAGTTAAGATAAAGAATAATAATAATAATAAAATAAAAATAACTTACTTTTCCATCGCGTCTAAATAATAAAAATAATATAAAAATAGCTTTCACTTTTCCCATAGGGTCTCAAATAAAAGAATAAGAATAAGAATAATATAAAAATAGCTTTCACTTTTCCCATCGAGTCTCAAATAAAAAAAATAAAAATAAGAATAATAATAATAATAATAATAATATAAAAAATTGAGACTTTCAGAACTCATTTTCCGTTAGCTTAAATATCTTTCGCTTTTTCTCCTTCCATTGCGACTTCAATACTAATGGAAATAATAATAATAATAATATAATATAATAATATAATAAATATAATAATAATAATAATATATAATAATAATAATAAATCGCATTTCCCATTTTCCCCGTGGCTGGATACTCAAATAATAAAGAAATTAAAAATAAAAATAAAATTTCCTTTCAGATCCCATTCATTTCAGTATAGGCCCAACGAAAAACATGGAGCTATCCAGAAACGTTTGCCTTAGCCTGCATCACAGAAAAGCGCTTAGGCCTGAGTTACTGCAAAAAAATGGTATTGTGGTTTTATCCTAACCGTCCCTAAGTGTATTTTCTGTAAAGTTTTAAGAAATTTTAAATAATATATACAAGGAAATAGACTTACCAGCTGAATACAAAAAAATATGAGGATTAGAACAAAGCACATCTATACGGATCGCACATAAATCAAAAGTGATTCTCGTGGCGGAAAAATTTGTCGGCGTGGAGAAATGAAGGGGGGTGGAGAAGATGGTATTCCCTTAAAATTGGGGGAGAGTCTCAATAAACAAATGCTACAAGGTTTACGTGGGGAAATAGTTTGTTGAATTTCCTTGCAAACTTTTCGGGAAAACAACTTTCAAAAAGTTTTTAATTACAAAGAATATTTTAAGTTGAAATCACGAAAGATACGAAAATAGTAACAAAAATAACAAAGAAGAGGTACTAGGATTAATAATTGTAAAAACAGGTGAAATCTGGAAACTTTTTTTTGTGGGGGCTTTTCCTGATAGCAAACGGATGGGGAGATGGGGAAGTATCAGGCGATGCTTTACTAACCAATCATAAAATTGGGAAGACGATGGAGGGGGGGGTTAAGTTTTATATAAATTTTTTTTTGTATATAAATATATAAAAAAATTAGGCCTTGAAGTAAAGCATGCTTTTCCTTCAAAATACCTATGCAAAAGAATTTTTGTATAGAGTCCCCTTTGCCGGAAAAAAATTTTATTAAGCTATTTTGGCAGACGGGTTTGAGTAGATTGGCTCTATTGCGGGATACACTGGTGAAGTTGGTTTAGGTTCTGGTATTGGAGCTCTTTGAAGGACGGTGTATTGGATACTCGGTACTACTGAAGGAGCTGCCGGAGGAGCTGCAGGAGCGGACTGAATCGGACGGAGTTTTATATAAAAGTAGTAAATTCCTACCGTACAGAGAATAGCAATAAAAATGGAAAAACCAGATATGGAAAATGAATGGATGTTGATTAATTCCTGAGTCCGTAAAGTTCTGTTTATGTTATCTAACGAAGCGTCCCAATGTGGATGAATAGATTTTAATTTCAACTTTGAAGTGAAAGAAGTTATATTTGGAAGGAAGTCATGAGATGTCTCTAGGTGTTCAGGAAACTGAGGGTCTCTTGAAAGCCAGTTGGTCTGCAAGGAAGAGTGTGGAGGGTATTTGAAAGAGTAATTTTCAGATACCAGGGTGCATCCTTGGAGGAGGGAGAATATTGCACTAGTGCCTAAATTTGGCTGTTTCATAGGGCAAGAGATAGAAGCGGTTATAGGCGAAGGAAAGGAGATTAAAGTATAGTTTCCAACTTTAAGAGTGTAAGGTAACTGGTAAGGGTATATATTATAGTTACAGAATGTAGTGTTGGGTTTGGAAAGTATGGCTGACAAGATACAATCTTGATAATATCTTGGTGAATAAGATTTGAAGGAAAACAAATATAATTATCATTTAAGTGCTTGCAAATCTCTTCTGAAAGAGTTGTGCTGTAAGTGAATTTTAAAGTTTTATGGTTTAAAAAGTAATATGGATAAGGGTTATGCAGTATGATTCTAGAATATGTATCATTGAACGGTGTTGGAAATGGGATGATGTTGTAAGCTTCATAAGGGGTTTCTTCGGAGAAGGGTATGATGGTAGATATTATATAGGGGTGATTTCCTCGAATATATGACCAGGAGAAAGTAAGAAATTGGTAGAAATTTTCGCGGTTAAGAGGAGTAATTTTGGCTGATGATGTAGGTGGTTGAAAACTGCTGTTTTTGAATATTGCATAAAGTTTCAAGTAAGGTGTCCATATGAAATAACAAAATTAAGAGGAGTGGATTGTGTTTTGGCGCGTTTCCCCAGTGTTCTGAACTGTCCTAATAAGGATTATAATAATACTTTCTGAATGGTCTTTTTCTAGTTGAGGGCTAAATGTTTAACGATTTAAGAAGTTCTTTGTTGAGCTGCTATTGAAGAATTGATGAATTTAAAAAAAAAAGTACTTTGTTTGAATGACTATTGATTTAATCTTTTTTATGGCTGTTAGGTGTTGGTATCTATTGTGTATTTGTT
>JABUQX010037919.1:0-27947 GCA_015478945.1 Trachelipus rathkii
CGAAGTCGTCTAAGGGAGTAAAATTTGTTACAAAAGTGATCTATAACAACATATAAGGTTCCAATAAATAAGCAACATTAAGATAACTAAATACTCTTCATAAACATATAAGTTTAACTCTAAAACTATTAAACATCTACATTAGGTGGACATAGATTCTGTATGACAATTGAGCCGCTCTATATGTTTTCTCAGAGAATTCACACCATCCCGAGGATGTAAGCCATAAATACAACTTGCTGACCATAAAGCATTGTTTCATGCTATTTCGGTAACAGCACTCACTCGCTCCACAGCGAAGAAGTAAACGTAATCTGGCATGATAGTTATGTAAGGCAGTTTCTGTTACTGCATTATCACCGCGCGACCTCACATGTTTTACGTGTAAATGAATCGTAGACCTATACTACCTGAGCTATAACTGAAATGTAAGTCTGATATGGCAGACAACTTTAAGATGAGAGCTTTAAGTCGTCTTTTTCTATAAACAGAGAGCTGTTATATTTGCAGATGTCTGAACAGTGAAACCTATCAGTAACGCATGAATGATGACAGCATCATTAGTTCCATAGTTTTGCGTACATCAATACAAATTTTTAACATTAAGATGCAGTGAAGTAACATCTTATTCTATTTACAGGCGTAGTCTGTCACCATCTGATTTCATCAAGAGGACGATATCTGACCGATGACACAGTATCAGGCTTAATCCAAACTCGAGGCTGCTTCGATAATATCTGAAAGAACTTCTTCAAACTGAATGATTAAGGTTTTACGTGCACTACCAATTGGATACACCAGTAAATCTTGCTTGCCATTGTCGTACTTACGAAATATGTAAATGACACAATCGTTGGTATTACGAAAGAATCCGTAAGAGGAAAACGTCTGTAAAGCAGAACGAGAGGTATTCATGATCAAACACAAGCGAAACATGTATTTACTGTGCGAAATTCGTACGGAAGAAGCTATAACAACCCTTATCGGTTATTGAAGATTCTTATACTTTCAACATCAGAAGAAAGTAAGAACAAGAATATCGAGCGAACGAATGCCCATTATCAGTTCAAGAAGGGTATATATTTCATCGAGGTTGTGTCGATGCTGTTGTTGTTGTCTCGTTGTGCTGTGGCTGACTAAGTGTTGTTTATCTGTGTTGTTGTTGTTGTAGAGGTAGCGTCTCCTCGTGTATATTTTCAACTTACACATGTTAATACACACATTGATTAAAATTATCATCGACTGATCACTGAATATACTCTAGCGTAATAAAGGTTTCACATCAATAAAAGCTAACATGATGTAACACTGAACTAAGAAAATAATGTACGACGACAAAGCCTGACACAGCACTTAAGACCCGTAATCAAATGTTGATCATTAACAAAGTACGACCCATAAACGTTGCCATTAGCAGTAACATAACATTAACTTTCGCAAAACGTAACTATGTCAGCACGTTTTTTAAGCATGGTCTCTAACAGCGGGCTTTACCCTCCGAAGATGGGGTAAGAGCCTAGCCTATTCGGGATGAGGCCTTAAGTCCCTACACCCTTCGGGTGATCCCCCCCTCGGCATGGATTCACACTT
The DNA here is from genome assembly GCA_015478945.1 of Trachelipus rathkii. Lineage (NCBI taxonomy): Eukaryota > Metazoa > Arthropoda > Malacostraca > Isopoda > Trachelipodidae > Trachelipus > Trachelipus rathkii. Next base: position 1,591 of record JABUQX010037919.1, read on the forward strand.
CAAGGGGGGCATACCTCCTACAACATAACCCTGAGGATTCTCTCTTAGGAACGGTAATGTGTTGCTGTTAGATCCTTTGTTAATGACATAACTGTTTATTCCGTCAAAGCTTATGGTAATCGTAGTAATGTTAAATATTTAATGAATTATAGTAAAAAATTAACACTGATTTGTGTTAGAGAAATGATGAGTTTTTGTAAGATATTGCTGTGTTAAGACGAACGTGATGTGTAGAAAACTTTGAGCCTAGGTTAAGCTGTTTTTGTTGAGACATGTTAGGTTTGCCCTAGATATTGTTAAAGTCTAACGATTATCTACCAGTAGGTCAAATGTGTTAATCACTCGAAACGAGTGACCTTTGATGAAGATAGTAGTCAATTCTTGTTGCAATGTTGGTATCATTTGATAGGATTAGGTCATTTGTTAGCGGATTTCTGGTTGAGAGTTTATACGGTTTATCCTGTTGCTGATATAGCGCGAAAAGAGTGGGAACTATATCGAGTTTATTTAATGACTGTTAGCATACTTTACGTTGTGAAATAGTAAGGGAATGTTCAAGATGTTAGCTGATTATTCATTACCAACGGTATGACATTTGTACCATTAAGTCCTTTATGTTGCGGTTAGTATAATGATTAAGCTTTATTGAGGTTAAAACTTGATTGGGTTACAGCATATATTCGTCTAGGATCAGTTATAAAATAAAGAACTTATTTTATGTTATGATGTTATCCGAAATGAGTACTCGACATAGTGATTAAAGTCAACTAGTCATCACCTAGATCACAGGCGGTGTGGGATGGTAGGGGCTACACGGGATGGGTGGTTTGAAATCTTACTGATATTTACTGGATTTATGGTTTCAAAAAGATCAGTAAACTAATTACGTGTTTCACTGATGAGTATTTTATCAAAGAATTCCTATTTTTTGATGTTAGTTAGATAAAAATTCTTCGTATTTATTATGGTATTGTCTTGGTTAAAACTTTGTTATGTTTGGCCATCCATATCAGCTGGGGATTATGGAATACTATTAGAACGAAAGTTTGGTGATGAAATTTTAGTGATTAGAATATTACGAAGTTTTGATGTAAAACAGTTGTTAACGTTAGCATGACTCATCTCTTTGTCCTGTATGATGGATTAGACAGGTTATTGCTAAACTATTTTTGTTAAATATAGAATGTTTATGTAAAAATTTAACATTAGATATGTAAGATGATATGCTTGAAAAAAAGTGTGAATGGTTACGCTTTTGTGACGATGTGTTGGATAACTCCCTTATACTGCTGGTTAAGTGACGGAAGATTTGTTAATGTTAGTAGTTTATTAGGGCGTAAGGTGTGTTAGGTTAGGTTTCAGTTTACAACCTTCTTAGTTCAGGTTATGTTAAGTGTTAGGCTTTATTAATGAACAAACGTTGTTAACGGATTAGACGATATATTTCGAGTGGTTAGTATATCAAGAGACTTATTCCAAATTATGGTGTTCAATGTTTGGTGAATAAGACTTAATGTTCTGTTTAACAGTTATGCGTATTGTGGATAACGACTAGATTTGGTTAGAGAAAATGATGATTTTTGTAAGATAATATACTGTGTTAATGACGAAAGATAGTGTTAGAAACGACTGGAGCTTAGGTTGTAAGTTTTTGCTATGAATAATGTTAGAGTTTATGCACTTAGACTTTTGTAATGTATGAACATAACCCACACCAACTGCGCAGTAGGCTCACTTAGAGTTTATATAATACTGCAGCTACCTCAAGTCTGATTACAATTGCCGTCAAATAAATCTCTGTAATGATTAGCATTGCAAGATTTAGTCAATTCTTTTGAAGTGGAACTTTTCCTCAATTCAAACATCACTATAACTTGCGGTTAATGTACATAAAATCATTTATCAATGTCTTTTGATTCATGAATTTTCTGAAAGGGAGGTGTAGTCTACAACCAAGATGATAAGCCTTAGAATACCAAAATTGCAGTAATTGATATGTTAAGACATGCTATGAGAAACAATTGAAGTACGGTTACGCCTTATGCATGATAATGTTACGTTCTTACTAAATCTGGCAGATTGTACTTGTTAATGATTAACAGTTATTTGGAGCTTTAAAGGTGTGTCAGGTTGTCGTTGTAACCACTTCCATTATTTTCTTAAGTTCTATGTTCATATGTTAGCATTTTAATTGATAGTGCAAACCTTATTAGCTGAAGTATAGTTACGTTGATCAGTATGATAATGTACATTCAAATGTTGGTGATAAATGAGAAGTACGAGTACAATATTAACACAGGAAGCATTACCATGACTCTACAGCGAAACATAACCAATCAAGTAACAAAAACACACAGCAGACAACACAACAAAAACAACAGCTGCTGAACCAACTCGGAATATATACCTGTTGAAGCTGAATGGTTATACTCGTACGTCGCCGTATTCTGTTCTACTTTCTATCTGATTGGTTTGAGAGAAAGAAATCTCATACCTATCAGGGTTGTTTTTACATGACCGAATTATCGCCAGTGAAACATTTATCGCTGTGATTGATCATGAGATCAGACGTCGTCGCTTCTGCTTATCAGACTCGTCTCTTGATGAACGAGGATCTTTGTAATACCAACCAAGCGAATGTGTTCATTACATTTTTTCGTAAAACGAATGGAGAGAAACAATATATTCCTGTGTTTCCAATTGGAGTGCAAGTAATATTTATTCTCTTTCTTTAATTCATAATCAGTTGAAAGAATATCTTCAAGGTATTATCCGAAAGCCTCGAAGCTTGGATAAAAGCTGAGTAGTGTGTATCTGTGAATCGTCTCTTGATAGAAATCACACACCAAGGTGAGAGCAGATTGAGCGGCTGATAAGAATATAGAATAGTCTGCTCCACTGATCTGCATAATGTGTAACAAGTTATTGATGTACGCAACTATTGGAAACTAATGGATCGCTGTCACAAGTTCATGCGTACGTTCGTGTATAGGTTTCACTGTTCAGACAGCTGCAAATATAACAGCTTTGTATTAATATGACAAGAAACGACGTATATGTCTCATCTATAAAGTTGTTGGCCATATCTCGACGGAACTTTAACTGTTCATTATAGACTCATAGTGGTAATCTACGATAATTTCAACTGAACAGTGGATTTCCCGTATGAATGCAGGTATACAGAAATGCGCATATACTCAGTCAGCAGGATACAGATTCTTTCTCGCTGGCGGAGGCGAGTTGAGTGCTGTACTGAATCCCGAAACTATGCGAAAAAATGGTTAAAGTGGCAAGCAAGATTTGTCAAATCTGTATGCATACATCCTCTCGGCTGGGTGGTTGAAACAATCTCTGGAGAACATAATAGAACTTAGCTCATTTCAAGTACACGATCTAACTTCACACAGAGAAAAGGAAGTACTATAATGTAAAGACTTATATTGTATGCAAATGGCAGGATTTATTTAAAGGTCGGTTTATTGGAAATTATACTGTTATAAATCCCACTTGAAAACATGTTTACTGCCCCTTATGTACGACTTTGTTACTAGTTTAAAGATGATTGGGACGGCTGTTTTTACGATGTAGCCAGCTTAAGTGTGTTAAGTATGTTTGTCATAGTTAAAAGCTTTACGAGAATATAGAACTTTACTTTTGTTTGTCTTTAACCCAATAGGTATTATGGCAGTGTACAGTGTGGATCTTCTGTTAAGGTTAAGCAGGTTATATTCTGATGTTAAGTGTGGTCTGTTTTGCCTCTTTGTACATTATATATCTTAGTTCAGCTTGATGCTATGTTAGCTTTATAATGTAGAAAAACTTTGTTACGATTAGAGTAAATTACTCCATGTGGTCGTAAATGATAATCACCAACAGACACATCACAAACCCGAGTGGAACACTTCACATGCCATCACACAAACCAAACACACACCCACACACACACACACACACACACACAGTATAGGTAATTGTTTGTTACATATTCACGCACAATTAATCGTAAACATTAACATTGCTATGTTAGGATGACACCTTGACAAAAGTGTGAAATACGTTACGTTTTTGGATGTTAAGCTTAGCTACTCAACACAGGTCTTGAAGTGTGAACCAACTTAACGTTAACCATTTATTTCTGTCTAAGATGGGCTAAGTTTCTCGTTGGAGGGCCTATTATTCAATAGTTCAAGATGTAATGTAAGTCTTTATTACTGTGAAACATTGTTACGCATCGCTATATGTCTGATCTTTGTATATAAGAACTTGATTTTATGTATATGTTTAATAACACAAAACATGACTCGAAATGTGAATTTAATCAATAGATCAATAGATCACAAGATTGGTCAGGAAGGGAGGTTGGATTGCTAGGCTGGATAGTTGTTGAATTTAAGTGATTTCTCTTTAGGGTAATGTAAAAAACAGTAACTTTGTAAGTTATAAACATAAAACGAATAAGAAATATTTATTTATATTATATTTATTTATTTAATTTTTATTTTTTTATTTTCTGTATCGAGGATACATCATAAGAAAGATAGATAAAGTACCCAAGTTTTCGTTGGTTTACGTCAATATTTCTAGTGTTTGTGGGGCTGGTGACGCCCCCCCTTTGGTGATTGGTAACGGCTATTTAAACCTATAACGATATGGGTCCTTATTGAAGGTGAATCCACGATTCATCGTTGCTAGGTAAATATTTAGGTTTGGGGGTCCAGAGACCCATTTAGGCTTTGTAGGTTATTTAACCTCATATATGAATGTGAGTACCCTTATACTGTGTTATCCCGAGTTTTCATCGTTCTATGGTCAATATTCAGATTAGGGGGAGCCGGTCCCGTAATTTGGTCACAAATCGGTCATCTTTTAGATCCGTATACATTATAGATTACACTAAAAATGGCTGTAGTATCAAGTTTCTAGCTTTCTACATCAATATTTAAATGTTTGGGGGTGGATCTCTTCGTGGAATCCTAGAACCTTTGCTGCTATCAAGCCATCCAATATTCGAATCCTACGACCTCGATACCCTTATATACCGCCAACATATGTATGTTATAATCGGATGTTATTCATTGATAACATACGGCAGCCGCCGAATGGACTCAGCACGGTGCCGGAGCCAACTCCGACAGCATTTCACATATCATAGATATTTTTAGAAATTCAACTCTGAATCCTCTCGACCAATTTCAGCCGAATTCGAAGCACTAAATTTTTAGTGGGGGTGGCGCGTCCCCCTTCAGGACCCAAGAGGAGTTGGTAACGTTGTATAAGACTATGGTTCTCCCATATCTAACCCCCTCCAAATTTTCAACCTGACATAGCGCATTAACTCTAACCCCCATAGTAGAATATATAGTATCACGAACTCGGAAACCAGGAATGCGAAGAAGAAACTGCGCCGGGGTAGTGGCTGGCGTCGGCCAGATCGACCCCGCGCGGCGCGGTGCAGTGCGGCAGCCCGACAGCGGAGCCGGAACGGAAATCGTCAGCCGGAGTCGAAACCCGGCGTAGGCACGCGAACCTGAGACTCGTACGTTCGTTGGCCTAGGGCATGGCGAACCAATAGGTGAAATGAACGCCAATGTCTAACAATTGAAATCGGTCTGATCTCGCGGTAAGAAGACGCTACGTGAGGAGATGTAGAAGGTGACGATGGATACGTAGAAGGGGTATTAAAACAACTCAGAAGTGTTTCCTTCGGAAGCATCTTCTTCGACGTAATAATGAACTACATACTAATTATGTTTGGCTGTATGGCGCATCGCGGCTCATTCTGTTCTGTCGGTCAAACAGCTTACGGGTCCTGTTTGATCCTCCAGGTGGTCGCGTCGCCAAAGCTTGTTAGGCCTAAACTCACCCTTAATCACGCCACAAGGCGTAAGCGCATAATCAGAGCATCACCCTCCGGGGGTGACCCTCCTAATATAGCAATCCTACAGACTTGAATTATACAAGGATTCGAACGCTATCATACATCGATTACTGAATTCAAGTTTGAAGCCAATATATAATCTTATAGCTTTTTGAGAAGAGGTGGAGGATCCAAATCTGGTTGATCACTACTAATATAATATTGCCATAATTATATATACTAATACTTATCTATTATTATATATATATATAATATATTACTTATATAACTATATATATATATACTATTGTATATTATATATATATATATTATATATATATCTATAATTATATACTATATTTACTATATATATATAAATATGATATATTATATATATATATATATATATAATAATATATACCTATATATACTATTATATATCTTATATATAACTATGATATATATACTATCCTATAATAATATATATACTCTAATTATATATAATAATTAGATTATCCTACTAGTCGTAGTGTGAAGATGTTGCTCGCGTGATCTTCCGGTGCTCGTATTCTGGCTTTGTGCTTCTGTGATTGTTTCATTAATCAGATATCTTTTTAGGTTTAAATGGTTTTATTAATCATCAATGGTTGTAGTTTATATACACTTTAATTGGAATTTAATACAGCTTGACGACTGAGATCAGTAACTTTTAAGATAATGTATTTGTTCTTAAGGTTTACATTTCACAGTTCTATATGTGTTAGGCTTTTTAGCCCTATTAGATGTTAGGATAACTAAATTTTATAGTATTTAGTTTTCTTTTTTGCTAAGTTTTAGTTCACTGGTTCTTATTTTCAACTGTACTTTATTTTTAGCGAAACGTGAATTATTTGTATTTAGTTCATATAATGTCTAAGTGCGATTTGTCGAGTAGAACGTGCATGCAGTGATGATTGATCTAACTTTGACTAATCCAGTGGAATAGGGGTGAGCGATATTGAATTTGCCAAAGCCCAGTGGTTCTAACGCTGCTAATTCGGTCAGTGTATATACACTCTCTAATGTCTACATACTAACTTTTTGCTTCCGTTTGAGACCCAGCTAACCAAGAATCTTTTATAAATGCCTAATATCTTAACTACATATTATTTAACATATCGTGAACTAAATAGTAAAGTATATTGCCTAATATAACCGTTAACACTATTTCTGTAAAACCCTCGTTAAGATTTGAATCTCCTAAGCTATCGTTATTCTTTGATTTTAATAAACTTATCTTATACTACCTATACTATAGTACTACTACTACTACTAACTACTACGATATACTAAACTACTATACTATTGATTTTATAACTTTTTCTTACTTATACTACTACACTACTACTACCACTACTACTACTAACTACTACTACTACTACTACTCTACTCTCTACTAACTATACTACTTACCCAATTCTTGTGGTTCTCTTATTGCAACCTTAATTGGAACTATTTTGTTTTTTTAATATTTTACTTTTTCTCAGAGACTCTATTGATATCTCATCAAAATAATGAGTTGTTATATTTAAGAGAATTAATTTGTACTACGACATACGAGTGGTTTGTGCTCTTCTATACAGTACCAGGTGAGAAGGAGCCAAATAATTCAGTATTCTCAACGGTCTGAAGCAGTTGACTAAGCAACCTAATACTATCCCAGATCGGCTAACACAATTCTTGAACACGCTTGTTTTAAGCTTTACCACGTGCGGCTTCTCGACTATATAGCACACACCATTTTTTCTCCAATCGGTAACTCCGACTGCATAATCACATCGATTTAGTTTTATGCTTTCTCCCCTGTAAATCCACATGCAAACATATATTACTTCACTTTTTTTATCTAACCCTTGTATGTGAATCCAGCTTGACTCGGAAGGACCTTCGGAGTCTGCGAAAAGGTAGGAGCCGTCAATCGCCGACAGAAGTGAGCAGGTATAACTCACATTCAAGTTAGAATCTTTTTCTCTCAAAATCCGCTTTGTTCTATGGACTTGTTTCCGTCCGCTTACAGGATAGGAAGTGTTTGTTGGAAATGTAAAAACTCTCATTTCCCTACCACCTTTGATATTTTCGTTCACCTACATTCCCTTTTAAGAAGTGAGCTGCATCCTTGTTTTCCTACTGACCTCTGCAAAAAAACTATCTTCCAATACTTCTGTAAAAATATATATTACGTTCGTAAGTTATTTGTCTTCCTCCTCCTTCCTCCTGCCTCTCTCCTCCTCCTCCTGCTCTCCTCTCCTCCTCCTCTCCTCCTCCTCTCCTCCTTCTCCTCTTCCTCTTATTCGCTCTGATGCATCTGAGCTATTAATACCTCTTTCTCTGAGAAGATTTAATTTTCTTCAGCCTCCTTTATTGATCTAATTCCACCTGGAAGATTTGGAATATTACACCTACATCTTCCTTTCAGGTATTAACATGTGCCTGTGATTTCAATAATCGGATGACTGGTCCTGAAGATATATGAACGTCAGAAGGCTAGGGGCTAAATTACATTTCTCCGTGTTTTAAGGGAGGATGCTTCGACTGGCGCTGACTGTCAGATTCTACTACTTAAATGGACTTAATACTAATTTTCCCTCTTGCTAGAGCTGGCATATGTTTTCCAACCGACAAAGAGGGTAGCAGCTCTGATGCCTTCTACTATCGTCTATATCTTTTTACTTGAATTCTTCTAAATCTCTGAAACTCTTCTTTAACTCTCAAGTTCTGACTATCTGAATCGACTCCTTCAGGATCACTTACATACACTTTTGACCGCTCTAGGTCAGCTGCGAATCAATACTCATTATATCTCATGTTTTGATCTTCTGCCATTAGGGACTATAGAGAGTCTTGTATAATCGATAGCCTTTGATCTGGTATGGCAGACATCACTACTCTCTGAGCTCATTTTCTTATAGATTTCCTCTTCTATTTGCTTACTATGTCATATAGATTTTTTCAGAATTGTATCATATCGACAACTTTTTTTATTTCTTTTCATCAACGATCTTCTCAGCTGTACTTTTGACTTTGTTCCATCCTTCCTCTCATTTCAAATCTGCTAACTCTTTTACATCTAGAGTTGCTTTTCAAATTCATCTTTCAAATTCTATTTTTTCCAATATGGATGGGAGTTGGCAGTCTCAACCTTGTGAAATTTAACTCTTTGAAAGCTCATTTTTTTCATATGTTCCTCCTAAATTTTCTTTTTCCTTCGCTAGCTCTCCCGTCTCACATGTGAACAACAAAAATATTCTTGACTGATCATAACAATAAACACTCTTGGAAACCACATAACACAATTGTTGCTAGGGTGGCCTGAAAGAAACTAGTAGCCCTTTCGAACAGTTACTCTAATTATATAAAGGTCTTGTATGAAGTACTGTTCTCACATTTGGGGCTTCGGCTTCACCCTTCATTTGGATAGGGTTGAATCAAAGTCTAAAAGACTAATAAACTCTCTACTTTCAAACCCATTTGACCCTCTATATCTGCAACGAGTCCTTGGAACACTATTTCTTTTCTATAGGTATTACAACGGTATGTGCTGAAGGGTCACTCCTTGCATTTCACACTTTTGTGTAGTTTGAAACTAATTTTAACTCATGTGTGAATGGTATGAAAATTGGAAACCCAATGCGTGCTCGCTTTGGTGTACCCTTCTTCCCAGCCACCTCTATTCTGCAGAACTCCTTGTCATCTTTTATTTTTCCAGTGTATTTAATTTCCTTCTTTATAAGGCACCCGTTTGCGCATACCTAAAAGGTCTGCGCTAAACTTGGGCTTAGGTGGATTTTCTTTTATATTTTAATTTCATGATTCAGCTTCCTACTTGAAAAGGGTCCCGCCAGTGATTGGCGGCAACCTGACCAAAATAGACAAATAAATAAATTTAAAGTTTAAAAAGCAATATTTTAAATATGATGATATAGACATGGGCAAGTAAGTGTGGCGTTGATTCTTATAGAATATTTCGGACATAAATGTGGTTTTGATATATATTTTTCTTCTTCATAATTTAAATTAAAAGATTGGAATTAAGGCACGGTCATTGTTGTGATAAAAGGTGTGATCATTCTTGTCTATAAGTGTCTGCCTAACTTTAAATGCATAACTATATTTACATTTTAATTGATTCGAGTTTTTACAAACTATTCATCCCCTTTTTAAAAAAATTATTATTTAAAATATATGTTATGAACAAAGTTTTATTCACTAATTATGATTAGGAATAATAAATTTATTATTTAAATGTTTATCTTTTTATGTAAGAAAGATTAAATTTATTATTATTATTATTATTATTATTATTATTATTATTATTATTATTATTATTATTATTATTATTATTATTATTATTATTATTATTATTATTATTATTATTATTATTATTAATTATTAATTATTATTATTATTATTATCATTATTATAATTATTATTATTCAAATCTCTTTTCTTCTTTCTTCCCTTCTTTCTTTCTTCTTTATCTTCTTCCTTCTTCTTCTTCTTCTTCTGTCCTCTTTAGAATTTAACCACTCTCTTCCTTATCTTCTTCTTCTTCTTCTCTCAGATCTATTAGGGTTGTTCTTCTTCTGAAGTGTCTTCTTCTCGGTCTTATTCTTCTTCTTTTATCTTATCTTCCTTCTTTTTCTTCTTCTATCTTCTTCCAAACATTGGCAAATATATTCCTTTTTTTCTATATTGATAAAGTCTTCTTCCTTCCTTCTTCTTCCTTCCATCCATTTATTTTCATACAATTTCTTCCTTCTTATATTCATTCCTACCTACGTCACCTTTGGTGATTTGGTATCTTGTCTACTTACTTCTGTCTTCTTCTTTCTTCTTCTTCTTATTATTATATTATTCTATTTATTAAATTATTGATTATATTATTCATTACATTCATTAAATTAAATTAATTAATTCCAAGATCTGTATTGAGTTGATTATTATTATTATTCACTCTCACACACAATTATTTATTATTTATTATCTATAGTTTATTATTTATTATTTATATTAGACATATTTTTGAGTGATTTTTATCTATTTTTTAGTTATTAATGCATTATTATTTTTATTCAATTCATTCTTCTCTGTTTCACTTAATTCTATTGAGTGTTTATTATCATTTTTTTTGTATCTTTTCTTCATTAAAATACTATATTTTAAAATTTAAATATTATTATTGATAATATATTTCAATGTAGGATGATTATTATATTTGACAAATAATACTGGGTGTCCTATTTATTACATGCTGATGATTAATTAATCATATCAACTTAATATAATATTTTTTATTCTAAATTGATTAATTCATAATTATGTATTATTATACATTAACAATTCAAACGGGCATCACAATATTTTACAGATCCATTGTACGTAAATTGTGAGTCAATTTGAATTTTTGTCTGAAACTTCATTTATTTCATTGTTTGTATTGCAGGAAGGTAAATTTTTAAGTAATTTATTATTGTATGTATCGAATGAAGGAACTGTTTATTATTGATTTATTATTATTAATATAATTATATTATAATAATGATGATTTATTTGTAATCACACACTTATTATTAAATGACATTAATTAATTATCTACTTTTTAAATTTAGGTATAATTATTGAATTATAATATATGATTGAATTATATAAAGTTATATTTTCACGTATATTATTATTTTTTTTTTTTATATATTCGAGTAATCTATGAAGAGTTGAGTTTTGTAATTTTATATTTAATCATATTAATTCATTGATTATTAATATAATTAATTTAAATATACTTTTTAACGTAGATTAATTTAAATACTTCATAATGTATATTAATTTAAATGTTTTTTTATGTAGATTAATTAAAATACTTCTTAATGTAGATTAATGTAAATACTTCTTAATATTATTATTAAATAATATATTATTATTTGATTTATATTACTAGTCTTTAAAATTGTTATTTTAATTTTTATCATTAAGTTGAAAGTGTCAAAGCAATAATTTAGCGTCTTACCCAGAGTCTACGCGAAATTAGTCTAAAACGTTCAGTTTATATCCACAGTTGTTCTCGCTCGCGCGCACGATCCCTCTACGCACATGTTTAACGTGAGATGTCCCTATTAATTACTCTAAAAAAAGCGTATTAATTATTATTATAATAATTAAAAATTATAGTAAATTATTATTATTAATTATTATATATATAGATCATATATATATATAATATGGAGAGAATATATATATATAGTATATAATGATAATATATAGAATAATAACCAGCGATTTTAGACTTCTCATCGTGAATATAAGAAACCATTACGCAAACAAGGGAAGATCAAAAAAAAGCAATCGTAGACGGGACAAATAGAAAGTTTGTAGAACCAACACTCGAATTATGCCTTCAGCGTCATCGAAAATTTTGACCATAGGATGGAGGTGTGCCGCCGAGGTCGCGAGGCGGCCAATTTGGCCGATATTTTCTATATATAAATACACCATCGTTAATTGTATAAAAACCAATGATATATATATATATACCTAATATTAATATATATATTACATATAAATATAAAAAATGACATAAACTCCTGAAAGGTAATTATATATAGTGATTTATTCATGAGATATCTCTCCTGGCCCTTTTATATAATTATCTAACCACTACCTATATATATACTATTATATTAATATAATATAGTTAGATACATATAATATATATAATAATATTAATAATATAACTATATTACATATATATATTATATAATATTTTACGAAATAGATAAGTATATTTTCTGCTGTTTGGAGATTAGTGATACTGGAACAGTGATCATGCAAGCTCCTGCGAGAGATTAAGACCAGCTAGATTATCTGACGAAACATATAGATAACGCCAATTGTGTCAGCTTAAAATAGACTAATATTATTAATGAACTATAGATAGGCAATCAGTCAAATTAAATGTACGCATTACCTATCACTTAACGGCCAATTAATAATCATTACTACGAAATCGCATATAACAGCCTAAATGCCTCGCATATATGGTGCGACATCTTATTATATTGTAAAAAATTGAGTGCACAACACTATGTATCTTGTGATATATGATGTTGTAGTACTACATTTAGAGTGAGAGTATAAATATAAATCTATACAAAGCAGGATCGAAAAATAAAACTAATATAAAATAATAAATGTAATTTTGTCAGTCAAGTATCTTATACTCATAAAATTCACATTAGGGAAAGTTGATTATGAAGAGTGTATGAGGAGATAGACACTTTATATATATATTAATAATAAACCACTATATAATAATTGTTATTAAATTATATTTGATACATTTCTATCTCATATAGTCTATATATATATAATATTTATAATTAATCATATTTATATATCTATATATATATTATATTTATATTCATATAATATAATAAATATAAAAATAAAAATACTATAATTATTAGAACTCATATATAAAGTCAGCATTCATACATATTATAATTACTTACTAGTATATATTATATATATATATTTAGATATACACATTCATTACTCAATATAATATATATACTATTATATAATTCTTTACCAATCATCTATCAGTTAAGAGTTTAGCTATGGAAGTTTCATATATTAAACCGTAAAATTAATTTTGTAAGCTTACACAAGAACATCATTATTTATATACACACTTTAAAATATACTCCAGAGCGAGAGATATCAATTCATATACATTGCGAGAGTTTATTTTTCACTCTTGAACGTGAGTCTGAGAGATAGATGAGCAGCACTGCTTTATGATACACGCAATCAAAGCGAAGTTTTACCTATAATATATTAAGTACTAATTTAGTAAATATTATAATTTCACCTTGACATAGTATAAATATATAGTATTTTCTCGTATTCAATATAGCAACTGAAATAATTATATGAGATACTCTAGAAAAGTTGCTCATTATACTTGTCAATAAAACGAGACGTATGAGGAGTTAAGAGTAATGAGGTACTCACCAACTATTTAATATACTTATATAAATATCAATGAGTCTCTGCTCACCCCGCAGATAAGTAATGAACATTATACAATTTTATATTCAAATTCATAATTTACTATATAATAAGTATTATATTAATTAGAATATTAATACTATCTTATGAGTTATTACGAGAGGAAGAATTACTATTTAGAGAATATTATATAATTAACGTATATATATATACTAGGATATAATATACAGTATTATATATTAAAAACATCAAACTAATACATAGTAATTATTATATATATAATATATCCATATAATAACTTTATATAAATTATATTATTAGTAATTTATATATTTCTTACCTAAATACCTACAATTAAATTTAACGACTTTGGCGTGTGTTATATCTGAGCACTTATTGGATCGAGGCCTATTAGGTTACTTTAGCTGCATCCGCTATTCTTACGCTTATGCTATATCACTATAGTCTCAAAGAATGACCCTGTGAAGTTCTGACTTTTCGACAGATAATCTCATAACACATACATAAAAATTATCAGTACTTAGTGTACCCTTATTGCAATCATGAGCTTACTTAAATTACTATGAGTTATGTATATGGATTAATGTATAAGAATGGCGCTGGACTAGTCCTATCTTATTCTGAGGACATAAATAATAAATTCAAATTGTGATCATCTTCATCGAGTAATCCATGTCTAATAGGTTTCGATATAATTTCGAATCAGCTCTCTTAATGAGTTCATTATATAATATATATATATATATTATATAGATAAGACATGAAGACAATGTCATATTATATATCGGGAGGAGTTAATTGAGATTAAAATAATTCCATCGAGGCCATAGAAATTACTTTTTGGAAGCTAATCGAGAAGTGAACGTTAGCTAAACTTTTTCATATTTTACTCAGCCGCTAGAAAATGCGGAGCTCAAATCGAGAGGGCACAGAGACAGGATCTCGGTCCGATCTGCTCCATAGAACAGACCAGCTCGAGGATATTTTGCTTTGAGATCCTCCAAGAATTCGTATTATCTACATGGCATAAATAACGAAAACTGGTCGCTAAGGAAATGACTACTGAACATATCCTTGATTCTCCTCTGTTACTCTAATTTCTCTGAGTATGATTTTGAAAGTAACATCTTTCCTAGCCTCTTATGAGCGACATAAAAACCATCTTAGACACAATGCGAAAAACTATACATTGA
The DNA here is from genome assembly GCA_015478945.1 of Trachelipus rathkii. Taxonomy (NCBI): domain Eukaryota; kingdom Metazoa; phylum Arthropoda; class Malacostraca; order Isopoda; family Trachelipodidae; genus Trachelipus; species Trachelipus rathkii. Next base: position 16,708 of record JABUQX010037919.1, read on the forward strand.
TAAAAGATCGATCCTTTAATAATATGCTCTCAAGCCTTGACCTCAACTCATTATTCACTCGATCTTGACTTGGTTCCCTAAATGTATCTACGCTTAAAGTGAAGCAATATAACGCTACTTCACACCCGTTAGAAATAATGGATTATTAAATATCATTTCTTATTACGTCGACAATAATCATCATACGAATATACACTACGATTACCTATCTTACTATATCTAGGTATTAACTAAATTCAATCCATATCGTGGAACGGACGAATTTCTGGACATTAAGCTTCATTCTTTCTTCTGAAGCTTTGGAAGGCACGCAAAGAAGGACAAGAGAGTTTTAAAGTCAAGATAATATTCAGAAGCTCCGTTTCCACTGACAGGGTGATACACCCCTTCCTGGGCTATCTTTTACGATATAAAGAATAAATATATATATAATATATAGACTATATATATCTATACGATATAATACCTATATCGCGCTCTCTCTATTACTCTAGCTTCTTCTTCTATAATACACACTAGGTCGTATGTAATCTGCACATATGTATGGAATTACCCATATGTATATTGGTCAAGTGATACCTATACACTCTGCATCACGGAGGCTCACCTGAAATAATCAATGAACGATATATATGGTAGGTAAAATGGACCCACGAATCACATTTTCACGAAACTATATAATTCACACTAACTCAACCCGAGTTTTATGTAATATTGGAAGTTGATATATGTTATTTACCTGTATCGTCTGACATACCCTATATAAGAGAGCGCAGAGCTTCAGTTCTCAATGAATCCACACATATAATTGTATCTCATATATATTATGTTCATCTCAATAATTTAATTGACTTTTCCTACAAGTTATGTTGTAATTTAATAGCACCACACACAAGTTATATCCAAATCACCATGGTTCGTATGCAGAACTCATTAAGGTTACAAGAGAAGTACTCTTTTGAAGTATGCTCACTCATGCTATCAAATCTAACATTTATCATAGCTATATACCATAGCTCTCAACAACTAATATGTATATCTATCTAAGATCTTTTAGAGGAGGTAAATACTCAAAATATAATAATTCTAATATATACTCTCAATTTACTATATAGAATATTATTCTATTCACTGGAGTATCTACATTTATCACACTTTCATTTCCGTATGCGCCATTAATACGATATAGCTATTACGGAAGCTCACGAGGTACTATAACTGGCGATATAATATTATCTTTTTACTATTTCTTCTTATAAATGATTTATATTATTTATTATTTATCATAGACCTCAATGACTACGCTAGTAAGAACCTAGAGACTATATATATACGTTGAATCATTGCGTGGTGGGGTCACTTGAAATTATATCTCACATAGGCATTTGACCTGGGTAAAAATGTATCATATACGCGTCTATATAGAGCTATCTCACTCCAATACCCCCTCCTTTGGGGTATCTCCATTCTCTATAACTATACTTAATTTTACTAGTTTATTCTTTCAAAATCATAAGGCATATTCGAGGTATTAATATACTGAGTGATTGTATAGATTGGTGAGCTAACTATATTATCTTTATATCACTGTTTATTCTCTGTCACAAGCTGGTGGTTTACCTTATATAATGATAACTTAAATCATAGTTAAGGAATAGGTGTCTTAATTCTTCATATCTCGTTACTATAACACCATATTTCTTTTTCATATATACTATATCACTATGCACATCTAATCTCTCATCCTCAACTTCAGTTATATGATCCTGAGATTATGAACTCGATCCGCTCATACATTCTTACAATACACTCATTTCATTCTGCTCCCAGTCTTTTATACTTACTTAAGAATTTATCCGCTCTCGTCTTACAATTCATTTCCTGAATTTTTATTATTCTCTATTATAGCTGAATTAATATAGTACTGGTGACAGTAAATTTTTACTCAGTGATGTAGGGTCGTCTATCAGAACCTATATCATTGTGAAATTCAATTCTTTATAAAAAACCCAAACTTCTGCTATATATGTATAAAATAGTTCTAAAAATCTATTTACTATTAAAAAGATATAGGGCTCTATTACTACACTCTCCTAACAAGACACTCTATAGAAAACTATTTACTAGATCTCTATTATTAACGGTTCTCTTGTATCAGTTAGACTACTTCCCTGTTACAATATATAAATTCGGAAAAACCACTACTATACTCAGCAAACTAGCAATTTATTCTAAAAACACAAAACAATGTCTTGGAACAAACACTAACATCACAAAACGGTTGCTACGGAGGCGGCCTCAAGAACTGGAAAGTTTCTGTTAGGGCAGTTTGCGAGACTATTATTTTTAATCAAAGGTCTATTCTATATTAGTATATTGCTACACAGCTCACTATACAAGAGCGTCCCTTAACATCCTCACTTTCTTCTTTTTGTTAATGAAGTGAGACATGAGCTAAAGAGAAATTACTACTATATCAGATGGGAGGGGGCTCTGGTTTCGACCCGGCTTTTGGTAGTGCTTAGTTAGAGCAAAAAGGCTCTCAAAGGCTTATAATAATTTAACTTGAATAAACTTGTATTCTGACACTTATCCAGTTATCACTTGACCTTCAAATGCATATTCTTATACGGCGCGATTGGTGCTTTACATCTCAAATGTATACTGGTTATCGTTATACACATAAAGAATGCAGAGGGTCGCATAGCTACAGAGCGGAGCTTATCACTATACGCTACCTACCAGTTTCCTCTCGTAGCACAAGGGTCTGTGTCCCAGCCGAGCACGAGAGTCACACTATAGAATTTTTGCTTGATACATTGGTAACTCACCAGGCTTGTTCGCTCTTGCCGGGCTTCTTCTTGTCTCTGTTCATAACTCTGATCTATTTTTTTCTGGAGAATTTCTCTCCCATCTCCTTCTATGATGTTTCCTCAGCTGAATTTAATCATTTATATCTTCTCTCACTTTAAAAGTCCATTATTGGGTGGGCTGTGCTCATCTCTCTGTTTTTCAACTTAGTTTGGTCGCTTAGTATGATCGAGCAATAATCTGAGGTGTGGCCAATAAATAACATCCCTTTCCTTGAATGAGGGTCTCTGGAGAGCCCGACCATGCCACGAAACGGTTGATAGTGGTGGTGAACAACTGTGTATATTATAATATATATAAATGTTAATATATAATTATGAGACAAATTTTATCTTAATATTTAATTTAGGTAATATTATATAATATATATATATATATATAGGAGTATATATAATATATACTATAATTAGAGTTATAATATGTTTATGGTATAAAAACTAGTATAATATACGATTATACTACTATAATATAACTATATAAGAACTTCATGTGGTTAGCCTTGCATTTATGTATTTCCGATTTTAATTCAAAACTTCAAGGCAAGAGTAACTCTCACGCAAATACCTAATTACATACCTCTAATACCTACTTTATAAGAAATTGCCACCGCTTATATACACTCCCGCATCTCATCCACGCCTCTTATAGAGATACCGCATTCAGCAGCCGCATCCGCAATTAACATGTCAAATTTCGACATTTCGTCTTAGCGTAATGGATCAGTCGTTCCTGCACTATTAGTCAGATCCATGTAGTCCATGCACACAATATCAATACAGAAACCATTACACCAAGGATCAACCACACCGACTCCTCTACTTGATGAAATCCGCTAGCGAGAACCAGCTACAAGTGAAATTTATGTCTCTTTAATCAATCGCAACAGTCAAGAATTTTATTATGCACCAGGCTAACTTCCTCCGGCAATTCACACTTTCCTACTACACTCGGCTAGATCATCCGCGTCGTTTCCTTTTCGTCCAATTGCATATATATAGATAAGAATGAATATTTCAATTCAAGTCAATGGTACACTGTCAATAATCTTCCCAAAGGCTAAAGCTGCATGTATGCACACATTGATCACATCCATATTAGGCTAAACCTTCTTACCTAATAGAAGTCGGCTATATAACAAGAAGAGATATACAAGGTTCTGACTATGTTTCTAAACTTACACGAATCCAATAGAAGCTATAACACTCTTAATCTATCTATAAATACGGTTATCTTTTTCAAACTCCGTGTTTACTTTATGTATAATATTGCAATATCTAAGTATGTAATTTCTCTCGACCTTAATACAAAGCGTTCAGTCCTGACGGTACTCTTCCTATGTATATCACCTCCTCCTCTAACTCATTCACCCTAACAGATTCCACGCTGTTAGCGCATCAAAAACTCATATTATATAACTATATAATATAAATAATATGATCAATATATATATATTAATAAATAAACTAATATGATATCAACTATCTGGTAGTAGTAGTGGATGTGCCATAATATACTAAGTTTGGCACAAAATTAATTTGACTACCAACAGGCTTTAGTGGCCCTCCACTCAACTTCCATTTGACCATTCTCTTTTGGCCCAGATACAACAATTCCTCCACGTAATTGAACATGAAAACGTAAAACTAACTTGGTTTGTTGTGGCTGCCTGTCGGCAAATTAAGCTACTAGCTTAGAAAGGAGTCTATATCTACAAGCGAGTATGGTACTCTCTAGTTTTTTTGGTAGTAATGAGTTCAAGATTCTATAATTGAAATTATGATAATAATAATCGGTTATCCGCCGCAGAGATATCAAGTTATTTCATCAAATTTAATTAATTAGTTAATTATTATTGTTATAATAATTATTAATATATAATTATATTTCTTGCTAATGAAAAATATATTTAAAAAATTGATAATATTTACTAAAATATATATATATAAAACTAACTTTAATAACTGCTAGAAATTGTTAAGATATAATATATTCAGAGTATAGTATATAGTATATATATAAATATACAATAATTAAATATTGGCCATCCATGATGAAGGAAAAAGGAACTATTTTTGCCCATCTGAGATTGTAAATAATGAACGAGAGTGGCGCTCGATCATGATTGTGATTGGAAAAGTTGTATAACAAAGCGTTTAATGAGGGTATAGTTCTAGATTAGGAGGAGAGCAATAAACAGAGAGAAAGTCAGAAATAAAGGGATAAAGGGAAAGGGGATAGTATAGGAATTATAGAGTAATTAATTTATAGAGTGTTGAAGCGGAAAGGATATATAGAATGCTGGTTATTTTGGTTGTCTACCGGCACGTCTTGTATTTATTTACAATGACGCTTTGATTCTTTTTAAAAATTGTATGAATTTTATGTTTCTGAAATCATAATATTAATTTTAATAATTTCATTCTTTTTATTTTTAACCCTTTTATATTATAAGCGCTAATCAATCCTACTTTAAAAGCTACTAATTTGTTTACCCTTATTTGTTGAGCATATACTCAATAAACTGGTTTTTATAGGTTGCTTTTGCGCCTGTAAAACCGTCACTCGAAACTTGTTGCATGCTATTCAAATTTTTTCCCGCACTCTTTTGGACCTGAGAGTGCAGTTCTTTTAAAAAAAAAATAATTTAAATATTATAAATTAAAACTACTTTCATTGAAAATGAAAACTTGGCAATTTCTGAATGAAATTATGACACAAATTTTAGCAATAGGAAATTACATATTTATTCCCAAACATTTTATATTGGAATCTCAGATTTCTCCTTATATTACTGACTAACTCAAGGTCAGAAACAATCAATGTAAATACCCCCCCCCATGATATCAGTTTTGGGAATGGGGGCTCGCTCTCTTAAATTATATTAAAAATTTTCTTTCATTTATCTTTTTTAAACAGAAAAAAATTATAAACCACCTCTTTGCAAACACATGCATGGTTCGATTGGTTTTCCATTTCTGGTTTTAAAAAGATTTTAATGTTGGAATCAATGTTTTTCAAATATTCATCTGAAATAAAAATACTTTTGTTAACAAAATTAACACTTAAAACGCTTAACTTGAATTTGACACAAAAGGTAATTGAAAAACCTAAAAATCTAAGTGATAGTGAAATAAAATGAATTGGCTTTCGGTGCTTGCTCTAACATAAATCGATACACCCTCTCTACTTGAATTGGCGCTCTGGCCGTGAGTGGTAGTGTCATTCTGTAAAAAAAAAAAATAATAATAATAATTGTAGAAGCAGTTTCTTAATAGAATCACCTGTTCCATATCTTGTTTATGTTTTTTGTTGAGGGCCGGCTCCAATTATGGGGTTTTGATTGCAAGACCCCAATAATTTTAGCCCCGCCTACCTTAAAATAATAATAATAAAAAAAAAAAAACTCAATTCCGCAGCTTTTTCTGACCTCTAGAACGTTGTCATTACTTTTGTAATTACATTTTTTGAAAACCTGTTTTATTGAAATATCGATTCAAAATCTGACCGATTCTGCCACAGTTCAAAGGTAAACGAGCATGTGTGGATGGTCAACTCCTGAAAAATAAAGAGATTTAAATTCTTTGTTCGTGATTCGCAGATCTCGCCCAATGTTCGATTCAGCAAGCTTACTTCTTTTTTGGTTTTATAAAATAAAAAATATTGGCGGGAATTTTTTTCTTCTGAAGTGCGATAGGCGATGACAATTTTCAGGCCTTAATATAGTAGGAGGTGAGATACACATTTTTTTTTTAGCAGAGATAGTTTTGGATATGGCCTTTTGGATTTGCCTTTGGCATCAAATTTCAAAAGGGGGAGAAAAAAAGGATTTTTTGGAATTTTTTTTCTGAAGGTATACCAAAAAAATTTATCTAAGTAAAAAAAGATATATCAACTTGATCAGGTCATTTGGTACATTATCCTGAAGAAACTGCCATGTTTGTTTTCTTATCGAGCAACATCAAATTTTCTGGGCAATATATAGATCTTGTGAGATACCAACTTTTTACCTGTAGAAATAATTTTTGGTAATACTCAAAAATGTTTTTTGGAAAGAAAAAATTTGCTCAAGGAAAAATCCTTGTCAAAAATTAATCTAAATAATAAAAATATTGCATCTCCCGCACCCTACTACATTAAGGCCTTGAAAAATTTCTCCTCGATCGCATTACCCCCCAAAAAAAATTATATCGGCAATTTTAATTTGTTCAAAACAAAAAACAGTAGGGTTGGTGGTGAAATTATTTTAAAACCACTTGCTGAGATATTAGAAGTCAAAAATCAAAACTTCTAATTTGGTCTTTTTGTGGGTAAATGGACCCATCTAAGTATAGTTCTAATTTGAGTTATTATCGATAAAAAAATGTAGATTTTGATTTGATCGATTATTTCAAAAAAATGCAAATAAAAAAAAATTCATTTACAGAGACAGAAAAAACACTCGGAAACAGAACAGTCTAGACTTCTCAGAAAAGTTGCGGTTTTGCTTTTTTTTTTTTTTATGCTAAAATTGACTGAAGATTAGGAGAAATTTTTTATAAGTCCATTATTGGGTAGGAGCTTCTAAAATGGGTGGTTTCTTAAGCTTAAATTTTAGACCTGCTTCTTAAAAGAGCAAAATTATTTATGGTTTTTTAGACCTTTAATTCCGGCATGAGATATTTTTCTTACGAAAAAGCGACTTTTCGGGAATAGAGGTCTCCACAGAACAGACCGATTAAATTTATTTGAACTCCTTTTAAAAAAAAAATGAATATGCAACTTGCAAAAGGTGAATTATACAGGTCAATAAGACGCGAAGACATATTAAAAAGGTTAACAAATGAAATTCTTCGTGAAGGAAAGAAGGGAATTTCAGATGTAGAAAAAAAAAAAGTTAAAAACGCCAAGAGGAAAGCAAAAAGATGTTTATGATGATAAACGTCAATAGATTATATATATAATATATATATATATATATTATATATATTATATTATACTATATATATATATATATATATATATATAATACTATATATATTAGTAATATATATATATAATTTTATATATATATAATATATATATATAATATATATATATTTATTTATATATTAACCTATATATATATTCAATATATAATATATATATATATATATATACTATATATAATTTATATATTATATATATAATATATAAATATATATATGATATAGATATTATCATATAATATATAATATATATAGTATATATATATTATATATATTATATATATATTATATAATTAGTATTATATAATATATATATATATAATATATATATAGTTATTTATATATATATATATAATATATTAAATATACAATATATATATATCTATTTAAATATAACATATATATATATTTAAAGTATATATATTATTAGTATAATATATATATATATAGTATATATTATATATAATATATATATATATATTATATAATATAATATATATTATATATATAAATTATATAATATTATAATAAATAGTATATATATATTTAAAATATATAATAGAATATATATATATATAATATATAATATATATATAATATAATATATATATATATATATATATATATATAGTATATTATATATAATATATAGATATATATATATATATATACTCATAATATATATATATATATATATCATTTAAATAACTTAATATATATAATAAAGTATATATATATATATATATATATATAATATATTATACTCTATTATATATATATATATTATAATATATATATATTATATCTATACTATCAAAGGATTGGGTCCCGTATTGTTAGTTTTTTTTTCAAATGTATTTTGAATCCAAAGGCCGAACCTTAAAGAGAGAGAGAGAGAGAGAGAGAGGAGAGAGAGAGAGAGAAGAGAGGAGAGGAGAGAAGAGAAGAGAGAGAGGGAACGAGAGAGAAAAAAGAAGGGAGAGAAATAGAGAAGCGAAAGAGAAAAATTGAAAGAGAATATAGAAAGAGAGGAAAGAGAGAGAAAGAGAGAAAGAGGAGAAGAGAGAGGAAGAGAGAGAAGAGAGAGAGAGAGAAGAGAAGAGAGAGAAGGAGGGAGAGAGAGAGGATAGAGGGAGAGAAAGAGAGAGAGAGAGAGAGAGTAGAGGGAGGAGAAGAGAGAGAGAGAGACGAGAGAGAGAGAGAGGAGAGAGAGAGAAGCTATATCTAAAGTGGCCATTTAGAAAGATCAGGGTTTGGGAATTTTTGGATTTTATGGAGAAAGAAAATCAATTTTTGTGATTTTTGGATTTTTTGGAGATTTTTGGATTTTTTGAGAATTGTGACGTCACGCGAAATACAAAATTTGTAAACGAACCTTTTTTTTTAAGTTCGATTAAGGTATTATTTTTACCTAGGCACCTATATCCGAGTTCAAAAGATATTAAAAATAGGGCATTATAGATCTATGACAGCATGAACGAAACAGCTAGAATAGGGTTATTTGTAATAATGAATAATATAATATACATCAGAAATAAAAAGAACATGTTTGAAAAACATGATCTTTGTTGACATTTTTAAAGTGTAGAAATTTGAAACAGAAGTAGCCTTGCATTGAATATTATAAATTCTATTTTTTTTATTTCTATTGAAAATTAAATACTTAAATTCAAAAAATAAAATATATATATATAAAAGCAAAAAATCAAAACAAGCAAAAAATCATGATTTTTTGGAGCAAAAAATCAAGTCAAAAAATCAAGTTAAAAAATCAATTGATTTTTTCCGTGCCATCCCTGGAAAGAATCGTCTTCAGGCGTAACCCAGGGAAAAAGATACGCAGAATTGAAGAAAGCAACTTTTACGAAAAAAGGAAATCCTATAAAAAGCACGCAAAAATAAATGTGAAAAAATAGTTGAAATGTGATCGTGAAGCACTTAAGTCCAAATAGTAACCGTCGAGGAACGTATTAAAACTCCAAAGAATTTTAATGGAATGAATCCAAAAATAAATTTAAAGAATGATTCAAAAAATGTATAACGAATAGATTGTTATATAGTCCAATAAAATTCAGTTTGAAGAACGAAGTGGGATGCTGTGATTTCGAATTGATGCAACGGAGAGATAGGAAAAATGCCGGTGAAAGGAAAATTTCCGAATGAAAAGAATCACCATGATAATAAGGAAGGTTAGTTACATAATGGAAACATCCAGGGGTACCATTTTGTAGAGCATAAAAATAAATAAAATGATTGAGCAAACAGATTGTAGAAGCTAATACTTAATATGGCTACCTGATTTTTTTTTATTAAAAAGGTAAATCACCTATGTTTATTGGTCTTCCATCAGAAATAGTGCGACTTTCACGAAAAATGGCAGGAATCAAGCACTAGGAGTCTCAACAGAACCAAGTTGCAGGAAAGACTGCAGTATCCAAGAAGGGCAAACACGTTTAAAGTTTGAGGTGAATTTCCTAAAAAGCGCCATACATTCATTATTAATGAAGACATATGATTCAAGGGAGGAATATTTTATTTAGATATTAAGCAAAAAATAAATTTCTTCACCTGAAATTACTCGCTGGTGACCATCAAAGCTCTGTAGAGTTTACAATAATAAGCCAAAATGAGCTGGAAACAGCAGAGGCACTAGAATCGTTAAGCAAAGAGAGAAGTAAAAGTTTGTGTGAAGTGACGGTACAGCAAGAGTATCAACTAATTTCCAAAATAAAAACATATATTACGGAATTAAGTTGGAGGATCTCAGATGAGTAAAAAAATATCATACTAAAAAGGATTGAAGTTAAAAAACGCTATATTAAGATAGATTTATCTACATGAAAATAAAAGCTATCAATATGGAGTCAATTGCATTAAAAATAATAAATAAAATGAAGCAAGTTTACATCAACACTAGTATAAAACGACCTTTCCACTGGTTATGGCGGTCATTGTAATCATCCATGATGAAGATTTAAGAGAAACGTGAGTTAGAGATAAACAACAACTAAAAGAATGGGAGATAAACAAACATAAAATCATTTGTTGGTTTTCAAGAAACCAAATCCATAAACAACAACAGCAACAACGACATACTTCCATCCAAAGAAGCAAAAACAGCACAATTTACAATATCAAATTATGGAGGTAGCTGAAGAAAGTAACTAGGTAGATATATGTTTGTCTTTGTGTTTGTGTATGTATGTATATATGTATGTATGTCTGTGTGTGTTTTCTATGTATTATTCAAATTCTTGAGTTTAGGTTAGTGAAAGGAGAATACATTTCTATTAAAGAGTAGATTGTGCTCTATACTCATATACAGTATGTATATGTACACTGAACCGGTGGTCTCTCTCCATCACAGCTCTAACAACTTCCACATTTATATCCATTCGCTTACTC
>JABUQX010037920.1:0-5000 GCA_015478945.1 Trachelipus rathkii
TTTTTTCGAGAAAATTTTGATTTTTTCCAGTTTTCAAATGCTTTATTTTATTTTGATATATAGTTGAGTAGGAATAATCGGTGACTGGCATAGCTAAAAATGATTTTCATGTTATTGATCTTATCGATATTTCGGGTATGCAAATGTATAGTTCTGTAAATATTATAGTTTAATCCGACAAGAAGAGCGATTAAAAAATAATTTTTTTCACAGAAGAGAGCAAGCAACAATATCATTTTTATATTTCTTTATTATTTTCTGATTTAATAGTCACTTGAATATTAATACGGCTTGAGTTATTTATAATCGCAACTAAATTATTTAAAATAACTTGTGAGCCTGATTAGGGATAATGTCATGAAAGATTAAGAACATTTGTTTCGTAGAGCAACACAACACAAAGTAAATCTATACATTTAGGGTGTTAATTGAATCTCAAAAGTTTCTAAAAATGAAACGATAACTCAAAAATGATAAGAACAAAACATTAAATTTAAAATAATAATTTATTAATTTGTAGTGAAAAATTTTATTGTTTTGAGATGTTACTATTGACTGTGATACTTTTTATGATAAATCATTGCCTAACTTATCAAATATAGCAATAAATATCACAAATAACTTAATGCATTTCTAGCTTCAAATCAAAAAAAATTTGTATTGAATATATAAAAATAACGCTATTAAAATCGAATTTTATTATATTTAAAGAATTTTTTATAATTAGATTTAATTCTAAAATATTTTTAAAAAGTTTGAAAATTTTAAGGGATAACTAACATAATCGTAAACAATTTAAATAAGTTTTTTTAATATTTTACCCTAAATTTTTAGTTAATATAAATACTGTGAAAAATAAATTATTATCTATAATAGGAAAAAAATACGTAATAATTTTAGAAAAGTTTTTTAAAAATTTTTATTTTATTATTTTATTAAAACAGAGGTTTTGTTATTTTTATCTATAACTTTGTTATGAATATATTTCTTTAATGTAAATAATTATATAAAAATAAAAAATTTTAAATTGATAATAATATGTTTTTTATATATATATTTATATATATTCAATAAAAACTTTTATATTATTTTTTAAATAAGAATAATGCCAAAAAAATAACTTCATAAATTATTTTATTGATTTCCTTATTTTTTTTATTTTATGCTTTATTTATTTGAAATATGGGGTAAAAATTTTTTTTCCAATTGAAAAAACACTACAATGTATAATTATTTTCTCAAATAATTGACTTTATTGCTAAAGATAATACTTCGAAATAAAAAATCTACTAAAATAATTATTTATTTAAATAAAAATTTAAACTACATAAATAAATTTATATTATATTTTATCAATTAATTGATAAATAATTTTACTTTCAGTATAATAAACAATTTTTTATAAAGCTATAAAAATAAAATATACAAAAATAATAACTTTATTTATTTTTTTTTTTTTTTTACGAATTAATTAATTATACAAGTTTATACAAAATATCTAAACAGGGTTGGGAAAATTTATTTTTATAATAGAAATAAAGTACCACCTGATTATTTATTCTTAGAGGGTTTAATAAATTTTTTATTTTTTTAAAATAAACACCGTGTTTAATTATTATTCTATCAATATACATACTAATTTATATAGTATGAATAAATAATATTAAAATGATTTTGGGGTTTTAAATTATTAGAGAAAATTATATATTATTGGAGTGGAAAATATTAAAAATTCCCAAATTTTCATAAATAAATGTCCACAATATTAATATAAGACGAAAATTTTAACACTTATATTTATAAAATTATTTTTACCATTATATATTTATCATGTACTCACTACCTTTTGTTTCTGATATTTTGGGGCTATTTACAAATGAAAAAACTACAAAATTTTGGGTTTTTATTTTAACCTTTTTGTCTGGAAACACTTTGTACCATTTAAAAAAAAAATTAAAACCGGATATACAATATATTGTAAATATTATTAAAAATGTTTAACTGATAATTTTGAAGAATATAATTTCAAAAATATTTTTTATTCTGTTTCATTTTTAAAGGAAAATCGTTTATATATAAAAAATATTTATTTTATTTTAATATAAGTATTTATTTCTATAAAGATATGGCATTGGATGAATAAGGTTGAAGATGTGACAAGATAAAAATAAAATAACAATTTAATTATTTAAATAAAGTAAATAAAGTTTATAATTATATTTTTATAATTTAATCAACAAAATGTATTATAGATATTATTTTATTTATTATAATAATTGGGAAATTTTAATTTTTGGTATTATATAAAAAAATAATTATTATAGGAATAAAATTTTTATTTATTTCTTTATAAAAAACGTCCAAAAAATTTATGAATAAACCTTAAATCACTAAATATATAATTTGCACTTTCTTATTTCACCTTGACTTTTTGGAAAATTTAGGCATTTTATATATTAATTTAAAAAAATTAACAAAATTTATTTATATATGCATTGGTAGAACAAAAGCAATTGCTGCCAATATAGAAAACTTTGAGAATATCTTCATGAATTTATTATAATTAAACTCATATTTCACTTTTCGCAACGGGTGCTTTGGATTCGAATAATTTATTAAATACTGGAACTTTTATCTAAACGCATTTATTTGTCTTTTTCGATATATATATATACTTAAAACTGATTACGAATATTATTTAATTAAAAAGCAAAAAATTAAATATATTTCAAACTGATATATGTTTATAGTAAAAATAATAGGCAGAAAACAAATACTCAAATTAAATATAATTAATTTTAAGGTTTTTTTTAAATTTTTGGGTAACTAATTAAAAAATACCAAGGAAAAATGCTAAAATTTTTAGAATTATAAAAATAAATAATAATAATTAAATTAGTTGATTGTATTTCTTATTTAAATTAATAAATACATGGGAGAATTATTATATTTATTCAAACAACTAATTAGATCAATAATATATAATAATTTTAATTAATATGGTTAATGTAACATTATTAAATTTTCTATAGGTTATTATTGAAATGATAAACGAGATGGTGAATAAGAGGTCGAACTAGTTCATATTTTAATTAAATTTTCTCATAATCATAATTGTAAAAGAAAAAAAAAGTTTCTTTCAAAATTTTTTATGTAACTCTTTATTTATCATTTTTATTTACTCTCTGTAGTTCCTTGACATTTTTTAATTTAACTTTTCATCTATATCTTGAGTCTAATGTTCTTTGTGTGGAAGCACTATCAGAATATTAAAACACTACAATATTAGCAATTAAATTATTAATTAATATATTTTTTTTTTTCAAAATTTGGACATAATCATACAAATAAATATAATCCTATGCTTATTTACCTCTCCAAACATCATACCATTTCACTATTTGTTTTACAGAATTAAGTAAATTAATAAGTGAAAAAATTACGAAATAATTCAATCCGAAAGATAATTATTTTGCAATTAAGTTTTTGAATTGAATTAGTTATCAAACTAATATTTTATTTGTATAATCTCGTTTGATTTGTGTGGTAATAAAGTTAAATTTGATATAAATTTTTATTTACTCTAATATTTTGCATACAAATTAAAGTCCTACTAGTGGAGTTGTGAGAAATAATTTATTATAATGAATAAAAAATCAGCCGTAAAAATATTTTTTAGATAAAGTTATTATAATAAATTTTATATTTTTATAAAATTAAAAAAAAGCTATATTATTATTTTTTTCACAAACTGTTCTAACTTAATTTGGATAATATTACTAATAAATTAATATATATTATTATAATAATTATATTGAAAATTTTTTTTTTATTATTATTATTCAATTAACAATAAGTACGTACCCTCAAAGGTGATAAGAATAACTAAAACCCTAATTAATAATATTTATTCCCCGCTTAGTTTTTTGATTCTTGGTTTATTATTTATTTTTGAAAATTAATGCACTCTACTATATACTAGAGGCAAAACAGGTTTGGTTTTAATATGTATTATTAGGTTACCAAACTCTTTAGATGTATTATGAAGTTTTTGTATTGCTAAACATTGCTAAAATTGTATATATATTTATGACTGTATATATTTTGTAAAATAAAAAATTTTCTATAGACGTGTATATACTGTTTTTAAAATTGCTAATTATTATGTTTACTTCACAGACATTTTATTTAAGTTTTAAAAAAATTGCTCCCCCTCCTAATTTGTAATATATACAGTAATAATAAATTATGAAATTTAGAAAGAAAATAACACTTAAAACCCAAGCTTATATACATATTTGAATTGGAAATAAAAGATTTCCTTTTTTTAAAAACATAAGAACTTACGCTTCAATGTTGTTTTCGGTAAAACTTAGATAATTATTTGAACACTACGCTATAAAGAATGTTCAACCGTGTAAGATATTTTCTTTTTATAAAGTTTAATATCTTTTATTTTTTTGTAATATAGATGAAATTTTTTGAGACTTTTCGATCTGTGTCATTTTATACAAAAGAGGAGATTTCCTAACATATGTTCCTATTACAATACCGATATTAGATGGAGAGACGATCAGAATTGCAACCTTTGTGCGTGTTTATCTATATTTAAAATTAAATCCCTATTTAAATTTTGGCGAGGATAAAAAATTCGTTTGTTTCATATGTGTAACTAGTATAAATACTCACATTCTATAATATCATGTGTTAGAAAAAAAGCTAGAAAGCTTAGGGTACAATGAGATTTTATACGGGGAACGCATTCATGCAATCTATTTATCACTATTTCAATATTTTCGATCTTTTCAGATTATTCAGATTTTTAAATATATTGGACGAGTAGTTCTCCGACCCTCGAAAAAAGAAAGAAGAAAAACCGGAAAAAGGGAATTAGAAAAGTGTGGTAGAGAGGGAAGACTAAGTCATGTGAGGTCTTTGTTATATGGTTTTGATGAGTTGAGAATGTGTATTTATTAGACTGTTTTTTACGTAGTCGATTT
>JABUQX010037920.1:10000-27500 GCA_015478945.1 Trachelipus rathkii
AGAAAAGTGTTCTATTAGTGTTCTAAGATTGGTGTTGGAGTTTTGTGTACGGGGAGTCAATGTTCTTGTTATATATTATTTTGGTGATTTAAGGAGGAGCCGGTGAAGAGGTGAAGAGAGGAGTTTGTGTTGAATCGTTGATTCGTCATATTTGTGTGGTAAGAAGTGGTCGGTCAAAGTCATGTTTACCTATGTATACTGCTGTGCAATCGTGGCCTGGTATAGTGAAATGCAAATGAGGAGGATTCAGTGTATGGGGTTTGGTGGGTTGGAAGATGTTTGAAGGGAAATAAGCATTGAGGCGTGAGGAATGAAGCGTCTGGGTAAGTGTTTTTTTTATGCGATGTGGTGTTGCTTGTGGTATGGGGTAATTGATTTTAGTAAGTTGTTGGTTTATGGTGGTATTAGAATTGCAGTACTTGTTTTTAGCTTTATGGTAGGATTTGTTTATGATGTGTGTAGGATAATGTAGTTTTTGGAATTACATTCGCCACACCTTCACCTTCCATCATGGTCTAAGGAAAGGAGTGGGTCGGTCGTTGATTGGTACTTGTGGAAGTCAAACTAAAAATTGGAGAAAGCGTCAAGACACTCTATGGTTGGGAGAAGGCTTGATGCAACCATTTTCTCCATCAGCTTGCAAGTGTGGAAGGTCAGAGAAATGGGTCTCTGATTGTCAACAGCTAGAAGGTTTATTTCTGGTTTTGGCATAGGAACAACATAAGAGGTAGATTAGGCCGAGGGAAAGGTACTTTCCACCCATATGCGATTATAAAAACAGAGTAGAAAAGCCCGAGCCAATGGGTTGCTGTGGCGGATCATTTTATAAGAAATACCGTCCGATCCAAGAGTACCGTCTTTGCAGGAAGAAAGAGCAGTTGTGAATTCAGAATATGTTAATAAGTGATTGTATTGGAGGTCCACACCCGGCACCGCCGAGAAATCCGGTTGTTGAGAGATTTCTCGAATATATTGAAAAGCTACCGTGTACCGGGAGGCACTAGAGATGTTGGAAAAACTATAACCAATTGCATCTGCAACAGGACCTGGGGCTGAAATTGTATCGGAAATTGAGGCGCCAAACTAGAGAACTGGGGTGGAGGAATTATAGTGTCTCCTTGAAAGTTTTCGAACTACCCTCCAAACCAAAGACATTGGGGTTGAGGAGCTTACAGTAGAGGCAGAAGAACGAAAGTACTGATTCCTGGTCCGTCAATTTAAACGACGGAACGTAGCTGCAGCCGCCTTGCATAGTATCAAGTTAGCTGTATTAGAAGTTCGTTTGTACAGTTTATAGAGCCTCTTCTTTTCTAGATTTGAAACAGCGCACTCTGGGGAGCACCAAGGAGTAGCAGACCTCTTATGAGGTATAGAGAGGGGAGTGTAGGATTCCGCAGCTGTCAGAATAGTGTCCAAATGAAATCAAATGCCTGAGTTACGGAAGGGAATCGTTGAGGAAATATATATACTTCGAAAGTAGTAGATGAACAGAACAACGTCCAATCCGCTCGATCGTAGCTCTAACTGGATAGTGGGTCCGGGTTTGGACTTTGTGCGAGCCACCTTAATAAAATGGGATAATGGCATTGCCACAAAGGTCGTTAAAGCGAAGCCAATAAAATTGGTCAAGGATGACGTGTGAACAGGAGATATCAATGCAAGAGGAAGTAAGTGTATCGAAATATTCGTAGGTGGAAATTCACATGTTAAGGTAACCTAGTGAAAATTGGTCCAAATGCTCCTCTAGGAAGGTGGCACCCGGAAAGACATAGTCACTACCCCACAGGGGGTGATGAAGTCTAAAGTCATCAAGCAACACGACGGGGGTGGAAACTGCCGGAGAAGCCGTTCTAGGTTCGATTTGGAATATGTGCAACTTGGAGTTAGGTAATTTGAACAGACTGTAAATTCCTGGGGCAAATGAAGTCTAATTGCAATGACATGACGAGGTGTGTTTGAAGAAGATTTGGCGAGTGCCCGAAATTTTTGTCAATGACGATGGCTGATCCACCTTTATCAGAAATTCCGCTGTGCACAGACTTTAAAGGAGTGCCATACACAGAAAGTGGATGAAAAGGACGCCCGCGAAGTTGGAGTTTCTGCAAGCATATACATCGAGGGTAATAAACGGCTATGAGTCGAATCAATTCTTCAAAATTCGAATAATAACAACGGATATCCTATTATAGGAAGAGTACCATGAAAAAAAATTTAGGGTGGAAGGCGATCGGAGATGAGCGTCTCTATTCCATTCATATGTGATCGAGAATATTTGCGAGGATACCGATGTCCCAGGTGAGTGGGAATATTGTATACCGGGGGAGTGGGAAGTCATAGAGGAGGGGAATGGTTTGTTGGCAGCCGGTGGAGTGTCATCGACCGCTGTGGCAGAAAAAGGTCAGTGGCCAATATGGTTAGGTTATACCTTTGTAAACTCGTGCATACATAAATTTATTAATTTTTCCACCTATCTAGCATTCGCAAGCAGACTATATGAAAAAATTTATAATAGTTCGGACTATGAATGTCAATAAAGACCAGCAAGTGATCCACGGCTACGGCCATACGATCACGGGACTTCTACCGCAAGCGATGCACTAAATGGAAGCGAAGCACGGATATACATTGGGTCACACGTACGGGCTAACGAGAAGAATCGTTCAAACGACAATGTAATAAATAAGCCACTCGTAAAGAGCTTGAATCTTGTTGTCAGATGAGGTGGCAAAACATAAGTGTAGAAAAAGGATATATGAATTTAGTTAAGCGTATCACTAAAAGATGTTCGCTTTTAACGTGAGGAGGGAGCATGGAGAATTTACATTAATTAGTAGTATATCGACAGGTACCAATCTTACTTATTTACTACATTCAGTAGTGATATTATATCTGGTAATATATAATAATATATATATACACCAAAGTGATGCCATCACCTACCATCCCTCGGTATATGAACCTAAAAAAGGGTGCAACAGTAATCCGATACGGGACGGAATAAGAAGTGTTAGAGTCGGAGATCAATATAATATAATGGAATAAGCTATCTCCGCTAGTGACGAAACAGCTACCCGGCGTTAGATGTCACGAGGGCCGTAGTGGTCTAGCGTATAATTGGAGTAATTATGAGGTACAAGATGCATGATACTTACAAAATCACAAGGTCTATTAGCTGCGTAAAATTACTTTCCGAAGCTTTCCCGATACCTTTATATATTTAGGGGACAAGAGAATAGTTTGTGGATAACTACACTTATGCATGGTAATAAAGTGCAGAAAGGAATGAGAGAATCAAGTGAACACGGTTTCAATTATATAATATATTAGACAACAAAATTCTACTTAGTAGAGTCACGTAAGATAGCTTCAATTATCAAACAAGATAGTCATTAGATAAAGACAAAAGGTGCATATCGGTTGGCCCTAAGGATGTAATTATAGCGTTTACTCTACTGGAGACGTAGAGACTGATTAGCAGTACCATTATTCATTTTGCTGGGAGCGGCAGTTATAAACGGCAGAATACGAAATAACAAATCACGACGGATTTACTTTTTGTTAAATGAAACATATATATTTTTTGGAGCTGTGAGGTACTGTTCGCTGTATACCAGACTTCCCAAAGAAATGTTCAACCTGAGTAATCGATATATAAGAAAAAGATAATAAGGGGGTTAGACTATAATGAAAAGAGTTCACTTACTATCATTGAGATAAGGAGATGCCTTAAGGTGAATTGGTAGGTGACGGCCGCAGTAGTTAGCTGTTGCTCTGTGGCTGTACGCTGGTATTCCTGAGGGAGAAGTCAGTGGAGATAAAATTATAATAACTAGAAGAAAGAGAAGAATAATAATAAAATTGCCGAATATACCAAATTAATGAGATTATAGACACAAAAACATCAGAAAATGACATTTTTGAGAGTATCAACATAACAGAGGGATAGATTTAAGGGAGGGGGTATATATGGCTGGAGGTGAGCAGCATAACACAATAATAAAATATAATAAGCTAAATTCCCTTATTGTCTTTAATGAATAAAAATACTAAACAAGGCTCCAAATCATTACCAAAGTAATTTCTATAATATTATCAACCACAATACTTTCGCAAATTGTTGATAAATTAAGGTTCATAAATTTAAAGAAGATTACACGTTGGATCACAAGGATGCGAATACTGAAACTCAATTGAAGAGTCAAGAAGAGAAAAATAGTAATAATGAGGCATCAAGATGTAACTTTTCAGAGTACGTAGAATGAAGAGGCTGCTTATGTATCAGGAGAAATTTAAGTAGATCATAAATGAGAAATAATACATAAATTGGGTTACATACATGTAAGATAAGGATCGAGTTGATGAATGAATAATTAGGGAGCCACTGAATGGATAAAGAGTGAACTGCGGAAGGATTTAGATAATGAAATTAAACATACAAGAACAATTAATATATCCCCTTATTAACATTTATTCAGATTAATCTTAATGAATTGAATAAAAGAAGTTCATGAGTTAATGTCAATATTGTACACAGTCTTAAAATAAAATCTTTACAAATCGAATAAAGGAATAATAATATGGATATAATAATATAAGATAATCTTTATTGATTATTGACAAGTTATTTCCCTATTTCACAGTTCAACGGCAGTAAGCAGTATCTATACATATAATCAAATCGGACTTGATTCATTCAGATCATACTACTTATATTTCGGATTTATTATTATCGTATGGGTCAAGTTAAAATAAACATCAATAACAACCCATGATCACGGCATCAAGTTTCAAAGGATAAACAAGCATCGAATCATACATATGACGCAATAGAGAGTTCTGAAGTTAATTAAGATTAAGTAAAAAGAAAAAAAGAGTACAATATGAAATAATAATTGGAAGAGAGAAGGCTTAGAATAATAGACTAACCTTTTAGCATATTTTGGAAATACAGATACATTTAATAAATAGGGATAAGCAGATAGGCATCAGGAAAGTAATAATGAAGTAAGAATTATCATACAACGCAATACAGAAACGAACAAAAAGTTTGGCTTGAGCAGAATTGACAATATATTCTGAGGGGTTCCACATTTCCGGGGGCAAACTGCATAAAAACGCTCTTTGGAGGTACCGCAGAGTACATGTCAGATTGACAAGGATGCAGCATCTATTCTAATTTCAACATAACAATCCGTCGCTTGTCTTCTCTTGCAGGAGCTATCACGAACGCAAGCTACTAAAAGTCGCAGCTAGTATCTGGTAATTCAAATTCTGTCGAAGACTGTCTGTTGACGAAGAAAATATATAAGACAGTTGGTGACAGTAACAATAGATCTCCTGATTAGTATATATAGGTGAATTCAAGCAGCAGACAAAACTGCCAGTTGCAACCTGAATGTTGCAAAGATTATGCAAACTTCGCAACCTTGTTTAATCTTGAGACGTTTGATACGTAAAAAGTAAATGGTCTATAAGGTCTTGAGTAGACCGTATAATTTTAAAAGTCCTGGAAAACTATACTTACATGAGTTATCCTCACTGCTCTCCACCCCCGGCGTTTTCTCATTTAAACCAACCAAATAAGGTATTATTTTTGTCAAGGAAGTTTATTATTAAATAGTTCGGTATATATATACAGTATCATATCTGAATTGGCTCAATTCCAGCTTATGTTTTCCGATGTCTTTTCCCCCCTAATATCGATTTTATTAAATCGCCATTACATTAATATGTTTTACTGGTTTGGTTTATTATAATTCAGTTGAAAAATATGAAATAAAGATAAAGAAATAATATATATATATATTAACATTTTCGATTTAATTACGCCCAGTAAGTAAGATATATCATGTAAGTGAATCGGCCATATGCTGCGACAATTCACAAGACGATGCAGCTGCTTTCAGATTATAGTGTCTTCTAAAGCTTACTTAGCAATAGGAGACATCACAATGGCCTCTTACCTATAATACATTAACTATCAGAACTAGCACACCGACACCTAAACAGGTAATTCTTGATATCCCATCATATAGAGTGCTCATGTGATCGGATCAATTCCTCTAATCGCGGTGTTTTCTAATTAACAGAAAATATTACAGAATACTACTCTTACTAATGATGGATAATTCCCATCCACCAGCTCGCCTCCAACTTAACTCTCACACACTCTCTCGACATGTGCAAATAACTACGTCTTTGCGCACAGAATCACGTCTCGAGACCAGGAGATTGCCTACCCCTATCTTAATATCAGAAGATGCACTAATTAGAGATGTACCGCATACTCGGCCTCAAGGGATCGTTTTAATGCAAGCGCTCACTACTCCATCAATCCGAGTGATTTCGTTGGCTAAGAGGCATTAAGTAATCTCAGGATCATTGGGCGTTTTTTACCACACCTACCCCTTTTCTAGTGCCCACCTATCAACTTTTTTATTTTTTTCGGAGCTACAGAGCTGAGCTTGGTGTCGATTAGTATGTTTATGAGGTTATGCCTGAGTTTTGAATTTTTCCAGTGAGGGAGGCTCGGAGGTTGGAATGCGTGCGCATTTAGCTTAATACGCGCTGATTTATGTGCTGTAGTGCGGTGCAAAAACACGCCCTATACTAAAACCTTGAGTATCACCAGACTTCTTTTAATTATTTCAAGTTGTAATAATGTCCCCGAGTTTTAGATGTGAAACTTATGTTATGTTTAATAATATCAGAAAGAGTATCCGTCAATAATATATCGATATTATCTCAAATACCGTGGTATATACCGAAGTGAGACGAGGTAGCAGTCATTAATCGCAAGAAATGGAGAAAGTGTTCTCCTGTGAGGTGCTCATTGAAAAATAATTATTTTTAAGGCTTTTAAGAGAGTTTCTGAAGTTAAATGGTATTCCACTTCTCAAACTTATAGCCATTCATGAGGTAAAGTAATGAAGGTGTCTAGCCAAAGACCTGGATGAGGGGTTTCAAGTCCTGGAGGATAAGTCCCAAGGAGGGGAGGGGGTTTCCACATCCTAAAACTTATATATATATAAGGTAAAAATGTGATACTTAGAAGGCTTGAAAATATGGATGAGTGATATAGAAAAAGTAATCAGAAATGTATAATATAGTAATTCTTATTTAAAATAAATAGTAATTAGTGGATAAATACGTAAAAAAGACCATATATGATATGAAGTAGTGGAGTTTAAAAACTAGTGAGCTCGAAGTGAACACTCTTATCAAAACTGGTGAAGATAATATGAGAATGTTGAGAGATACCTCAGTAACCTATGGAGCCAGACTGGATTATTCTGGTCATCCAGTCATATATTGGAGTATATTCAAATAGAGGTGTAGATTTACATTATATGTTTGTTAATGAATGTGGTATATATTAGAACTATCATTTTTTGAGTGAGGTTAATCAACTGAACTTATATATATACCAAAATGAGATTTACCGATGGAACCTACTCCATGAGGGAATCTCTGACATTTGAAATAAATAGAATAAAAAGTACACCAAAGTCCAAAGAAGAACAGAAGAAAAATGAATAAGAGTAAAAGAGAAGAGGGGATTATACATATGACGGAATAAGAGGGAAGTAAAGGGGAGATGTACTTTCTAGCAAGAAAAAACCACCGCTCCTCCATGTGACGAGTTCAAAAAGGAAAAAACTCTCACTCGAATTTTGAGCTGGAGGTCGGAGCCGGTACTTAAGGATGCAAGAGTTAGTAAGAAAATATACAGAAGTAGCGTATAAAAAAACAAGGAAGTAATGAAAAGAAAAAATATAAAAATGAAAAGTCCTACAAATATGATGGAGCAAATGAGTATTCATTCATATAGGTATTGGTAGCTGGCAATTATAATCCATAAGGGCTGTTTGGTAATCCGGTGGAGGTACCAAATAATGATTAGTAAAATACTATTTTGTATTTAGAAACCATAATTGTTGGTATTTATATATATTACCTATATAATATATAATATAATTATATATTAATGCTCATTAATATGTTTTAATCGGAGTTATACATTGAATATAACATAGTTTCAAATGCTTCTCTCTTAAAAAGAATGTACTAATAGATGATTCTTAATTTGAAGAGGGTTAGTCTATAACTACCTAAAAAGGGGGGTATTGTCACTTTAATACATTGAAAAATTTTATAAATGACAGTAGTATCTAATACTAATATACTATAAGACTTACACTCTAAGCAACAGCATCATCCTATGTAGCTCAATACAAATTATAATGTAAATAACTTAAGTCCAGTTTTTGCTTACCTGTTCCTATTTTATTAGCGTTATAAAATCGTTACCGTCAAAAAATGTTTTAGCACAAATATATGAAACTCAGATCCTTTATAATATTACATAATGTTAAAGACACTTAACCGGTCACTAAGTAAAATTCTCGTATATTACTATATATATTACGTTATCACAATGAGCTAACCAATTTACTTAAGTAGTAAAAAATATTATAAACTCAACATATATATATAATATATAATATATATTATAAAGTCAAATTTAACTATTACTACAGCAGAGCTTTAATATGATATTTATACTAATCTGTTCAGTATTCTATATAACTTAAAGCTGTCATTTTACCTAACTCAAGTGATAGCTAATATATAGTCAATCATATGTATCTATAACATTAAGTTATACCAGACATAATCACGTTAAACTATGAATAAACATCTATATAAGTTTCCAATAACTAGACATATCTATCTGTTTTTATCTAATTCAACCCTGAATGAGCAATTCTGTGTATATGTTATTTACTTTTTTTAAAATATCTATTCTACAATGATTTATAAAGCTATTTATAAATTCTAACTCATTTATAAAAACTTTTAATTTAACAAAAATTATTAATTCAAAAGTTTGTTAAATAAAGACATTTTGTTTTCATTATATAATAAAAATTAAATATTTTAAAATGAAATATTTATATTATTTAATAAAACATCGAACATTTTACCGAAAACCAACCCGAAAGACACGATGTAAATCAACATGACAACATCAATAGTCACTAAATATCTACAACTTCTAGGTGATGCCAACTCATTAAAACCCTTTACAGCATATCTTAGATAAGTCTTTCGCAAGCTGACTAATTCGCTGATTCTATATCAATTTTTTCAGTTTTATGTCTGTATTTAAAATAAGTATATATATAATCAATACTTATTAGATATATATTTATAGTAACAAAAACCTATTCATGTCACCCCTAATATAATTATCAAATTCATCCGATATTTATTGTAATAAATAATAAGTTATAATATGGTATTATATAATATATTAAGTATAATATAATTAATATATGAAGGCATTACATTCAAGATGTTTTCGGGGTATTTTTCAGAGGTTTAACACAGCGGCAAGCGCTCGGTTTTTGAATAACCTGTTAAAAACTTTTATAATATACAATAAAATAGTTGCAAAAAAGTTGCTAATCTAATAATATCAAAGCATAAAAAATCACAATTACAAATACCCCAACATGACGTGCAGAAAAAATTTCTGCAAACAATCAATACTTATTATATAACAATTGACTTTTTAACTGTTTTTTAACAACACACTAGAAAAGAGAGACTGTGCTAATACAATTAATGTTGTATTTTTTTTTTATCCTATTTAAAAACATATAAAAAATACCTATAATATATCAAGATTAAACTTAACATTTATTATATATATAAAATTATCAATTTTTTAGGTAACTAACCTAAAGTATATATATATATATCTTCCACTGAAGTTTTTTAAACTAAAATTTATCTTATTAATTATAACATATTATAGAACTCATTGATACCTCAGCAAGATATAAATACCCTATATGATGATACATAATAATATATTGAACTTAACACATAAGAAAACTTATATCGTCCTTTGAATGTACTCAATCCTATGCAAACATTCGATCAATTATATGATGTTTGGATTGAAATGTTATTATGCACAAAATTAAAAGCTCTAAAGAAGAAAAATTGGAATGCAAGTATTAAAATACTATGGTTCATGATTCCAACATAAGTCTCAAAATAATTATCATTACTACACTATATGTTATTTTCTAATAAATTCTTTTTTTATTTTTATAATTTCTTTTTTAATTAGCGTTATTATATAACAATATAAATCATTATATATATATATTATATTATAATATACCCTCTTATTCCTTAATTATTATTATAGTATAAATTTAAAATTTCATTATATATAATTAATCAACGTTGACATAAATGTACATAATAAACTAAAGGTTAAGTACTCTTTCTTGTGCGATTACAAGACAGCCATAAATTTTGTGAATCTCTAGTAAAGAAAATCTAAAACAGATTTAAGTATGTCAAAATCGTTGCTCAATGATTTTATAAAGCTAGAATAAAATAAATGCTTAAATATTATGTATATGCTTAGCAAAAACTTTCTATAAAACTTTAATACAATATATTTACACTTTCTAATGTTTTTTTTACTGTAATAAGCAATATGAATATTTAACAACTTCATTCGTAGTAAGTGTTAGCAAAACTTAACATGACTATCAAACTGAACCCCTAAGTAAAGGGAGCAGAAAAGACTTGTATCTTGTGTGTATAAAATTGAATAAGTAGAGTATTAGGCAAAACTTTCGTTAGGCACACTGTCTCCGCCCTTTTGGGTGGGGTGGCGTCACGTCATACAAGTCTCTCCTTCGGGATTATCAAGAAAGGCAAAGCTATTCGATCATCTGGGAACCAGAAATGGTAAACTAACTGTTCTGAATATATGAGAAGACCTACCTTCCAAAAAATTATAACATACAAAGGCTAACACCATGATCTATGAACCTCAATAGCAAATGGTAACTTTTATAACTATATAACAGACCTTTATCACTTTGTAATAGGACACCAATTACAAGCAATAGAGATATTCCCTGAATTAACAAAAATAGAGGGGCATTATTTATTTTACATTTTTTTTACATAAAAACGATATAAGGAGTAAA
This sequence comes from Trachelipus rathkii, assembly GCA_015478945.1. Taxonomy (NCBI): domain Eukaryota; kingdom Metazoa; phylum Arthropoda; class Malacostraca; order Isopoda; family Trachelipodidae; genus Trachelipus; species Trachelipus rathkii. The sequence continues at coordinate 21,025 of JABUQX010037920.1, forward strand.
AAAAATATATAAGTGAACAGTTGAAAGGAAAGATTATTAATAATGCACATTAATATATTGAAATTATGAATAATAAGTTCTCGATTACTTAAATTTCTCATTCATATGGGATTTGCAATAACTTGATTTAACAACTTCACAATCCTTTATCTCATATCTCTTAATCAGGGTTAGAAGTAAGTAATTAGCTTAAACAAAAACCCTAGTAAAAGTATGATAGTGATGGTAAGTATTGCGAAAGCACTAGAAAACCCATACTTGACGACTATCACGAAACATCCACACCCAACGCTTTTTATTACCTGCCTATACTTATGATTCTATTTTATCTTGACTACTGAACTCTTTTTCTGGGCCCAAGAATTTTCTACCTGCCTACATTGACCTTCTCTTGGACACCTTTTCTACTTTTTTTGGGTCCTTGTATCGTTTCTATACCTTACCTTTTTGGGCTTGACCTTTTTTGAGAAAACAGCGAAAACTTATTATTTGTCGAGCAGAAGACACCCTATATTGTAGTTCTAATGCTACCGCCTCTTTTCTGACGTTTCGTCCGTATTAAGCCACACGCCTCTAAACTCCCCTTTTTTTAATTGTGAGGACAAGCCAGCAAACAACTAGAAATTTTATTGGACAACGCCAATTTTTTTGGCAATTTATAATTTTTTTACTGGCAGAACCCTAATTTTGTTTCGGTCGACACCTAATTATTCGGCACACATATGTTCTTGCGCTAAGAAGAGGTCTGCGCCAAACGCGTTAAGTCGTAAGCAACCCGTTCGCTTCAGCCGTAACCCAATTTAAACTTTTAATAATAACCCCCCCAATTTTTCGACCAATCCCTCTATTGGTTCTTAATTCATGCGTTTGCTACTCTCTCCTTACTCTCTCTTCCCTAGCTCAACGGATCTATCCTCAAGGATCTTGGCTCACCTTTAGGATTTCTGGGCTACATGCCCTTTTTTTGATGTCTTTTAAATACGGAGTTGGGATTGGTTATTATGCAGGTTGGGGCCATGGGGGAAGATACTTTCCAGGAGTCCTTTGAGTACCCATTGTCATATACCATGGGTCACTAAGTTTTTGTGGCACTTCACCCCATCGCTAATTATTTTGTCCTAATGCCTTCAGGGTTGAGGGACTTGAGTGCCACTTTACTTATTTTGATGTCTTAAACCTTGGTTGACCATGATATTCTAGAGAGTGATTATTGTTGTTCAATTTGACCTGTTTACCATGTTTACTTACGCATATTGGTGTTTTTCATATGTCATTAGTAAAACCACGAACAGGTAACATAAATGTTATCGCTTAATTAGGACCTTTTGCACTTTTAAGGGACTTAGCTCACTTTTGTATTGATTAGTCTTAACGCTATTTGAGTTGACCATAGATATTTCGAACGAAACCCTTCTTGAGGGTTCTATTTTATCACATGAGGATTACCAATTTGGACCCTAAATATACCTAATTTTTTGGCCCTATCTAATTATTCGGTCAAATCCTAATTTTTCTGAATACTCAACCCTTTGGTCTTATTCCAGGATTGCAATTGTTAAAAAACCCAAATTTTTTCGGTAATCAACCCTTTATTGTATTCTTATCGGTCATAATTTTGAAATGCCTATCAGCTTTGACATTTACGCCTCTATCATTTTAGATAGTTACCCTAATCACTTTTTTAGATGCCTATATCTCAAACTTTAAATGAACCCCAGCTTATGATGCCTCACACTTTAGATTGATTAGGCTCATCTTGATGCACGACATCTTTTGTTCTAGGTTCATCTTGAATGATTGACAATACTCAGATTTTTGATGGTTCATATACACTTTGATGTATCTCCCAATTAACCGTAGCTAAGGAAGTATCTAGTGAGGATTATGTTACCTAATTAAATGTTCTAGTGAGGGTGTCTATATTATAGAAAGTAAGTGAGCAGGTGAAGTGCCAGGTGAGTTGGACTCATAATGACGAGTGCCAATTGAGTGCCAATGAGTGCCTATAAAAATGTGAAGTTGCCAATGATGGCCTAAAAGTAGTAAGTGTACTAACATGATAGGCCTAAAGTGGTATGCTACATATAGTTAGCTAACTAGAGTGCCACTTTTTTTCATAAGACCTTTTAAGCTCTCATACCGAGAGCCTAGAATAAGCCCAATATGGTGTCTACCTAAACAATAGTATTATATTAAAAGGTATGCGGAATCGATTGGTTTAGTATAATTAAAGATATAAGGTTTGCTTTAGGTATAAATGCATTCTCTACTAATGATTAAGTCTTTATTCTAATCTACTATATTAGAGGCCCTAATTAATATATCTAGTTAATATTTATTTAAATATATTAAGTTATATTAATATTATCTTATTATATGCAATATTAAATTATTAATTCATATTATTTATATGATAATTATAATAATTTATTATTATTAATTCATTATTATAATTATTTATTAATTTATTTAATTATTATAATTTAAAAATTATTAATTAAATAATATTAAAATATATAATAATATAAATTACTAAAGCTAAATACCATCGAAAATAATATACACCTACACACATACACCTAACAAACATACCTATTAATAATCCAAGAATAATAATAGCATAACAATATAATACGATAGGGAGATACTACTTAATTAAATTATTATTAGATAATTAAATATACAATTTTCAATGAAACATCCAAGAAATTTCTGCTAGACATATAATGTATATATATATACCATATAATATAAATACATACATATTAGGATACTTATATAAAGCACTTATACAACTGCCATTAACGACACTTAGTAACTATCTGCTCACATATTACACTTTACAACTTAATCACCATCACTACACATACTAATACATACTCACACACACCTACAAGTATACTTTAACATATATATATACTATCACTATAACTTTTCTTAAAGGTTATAATTAAAAGTTTGACTAGCTTAATATGGTATTTCATTAAACTTTAGTGTATATACTATATATATACTTAATGATGACGTTCAGTCTTTATAATTGATTAAATACTAATTAATTGAATGATTATATCATTATATACTATTTAGAATGAAGTCTACATTACTTCTGCGGTTTCATGTACATTTGATATAGTTATTATTATCATTCTTTGGTACTGATACTCACGAATCTTTTGAATTGAATAGTTCTAATTTATATATATATATATTCTTGAAATTGAGTATATTCCCCAATACACCGTAAGAAGCAGGTGTAGCAGCATGCTAGCCCTATTATTATCGTCACGACACGCGCCCCCGAATCATACCGCGTTACTATACCTACTCCTCCGCCCTATATAGACCCTGAGCGCCGCCGCATGCCCAGTATATATAAATAAGCGCAAATTCTAGTGTCCACGCTACCGTCCTACTGACAGTATAGTTGCTCCAGTACAGGCGCATAATTATCTTCCTATGCGTAACATCCGCCACCTATATAGAGCGTGTCTAGTTACCGCAGTAACGTCAATAATTTCCCACTATAGCGCAAGAAGTTAGAAAAATATATATTTATAATATATCATTATCTAGTTATATCTAGTATATATCATTATTATTATTTTATTCTGTCTTAATATTAAACATTTTTATTTAAAAAGATTAATTTCGCGATCCACTTAATAACTATGATAAACATGTATACAGGAACTATTACTTAATTATAATCATTATTTAATTAAACATTATTTTGTCATCATATTTACTAAATTTAATTCATTAAGAAATTTTACATAAAATATATCAATTAATATTTTTTAAAATAAATGTATTTAAACGTTAATACGTTTAAAAAAGAGAGAGAGAGAGATTAATATAAATATTTTTATTTTATCTACAATTAAAAAGAAACGAAATTTTATTAAAAACAGGTACTTTAAAACGACATTTTAATATAAATATCCTATTATTAAAGGCCAGTAAATTTATCACGTAATAATCAAACTAGTAGGTAGTTATAACAATTATAACACCTACTGATTAAAAGGGATTTGTATAATGTGACTTTGTTTTAGCTTGCTTTAATACTACTTTTATAACTCAATTTGATTTTATAATACTGTTTTAAAACCTCACTGTATTTATATACTTAGCTTTTATTCACTCATAATGTTTTACTGTACTTTAACTCACATTAATTTATTATATAACATTTATTAAGAATACATATATAAGCAGTAACTATAAATTTACAAGTAAAAATCAAAATTAAGGTGGTGTATTCCTACACCAAAGAGGGGTAATATAGTAATTTGATACCTTTATTAGGGTTTTAATTATATCCACATTAAGGCTTTATATATACTGCCTTTTATACTTATATAACTCTCTGCTTATTATACTATATAAAGCTTTAACTTCACTAGTATTTAATACTATATAGCTTTAACTTATTCACTGCTTATAACTGTTATTAAGAACTCATGATGGTTTTTATAATACTAACTTTAACTCACATAATTTATTGTTTTATTATCAACCTATTAACAGGGACTGATAATCCTTAAATCGCGTAATAATCTCAGTAAAACTTTATAATTAGGGGTTAGTTACACTTATTTTACACACATGATAAAATAGGGGGAAATAGTAGCTTTTGTTTTACGGGTCTTTCAATCTTGCTAAACATCATGGTTTTAATGCTTTATAATACTATCTACTCTGCTTTACTGCTGTCTTTAAGAACTCAATCACTGTCTCTATTCTTGATATTTATAACATTACATAATACTAATTAAGGATATTAATTAATACATTATATATATTTCTTTTATTACATAAATTTTATAATTATATTTATTTTAAAATAAAAAAATTATTTTATATTTATTATTTTGTTTTAGTTTTATATTAGCTTCATATAATGTTATTTAATTTTTATCTTATAATTAATATTTATTTATATATATTAATTACTTTTTATTATTTTATGCATTAAGTTATTAAGATTATAATTGGGATTATATTTTTATCGTATTATCATTTATTTTTATTCTTAAATTGTTAATTATATTATAACCTTATTTCTTTCATTTTAATTATTTTAATATATTTTACCTTATATATTAAAATTATTCTATTGATCTGTAAAATATTTTATTCTTTGGCTATCTTTACTACTACGTTAATTGTTGCTAATCGTTTACTGATTCATTTATTTGCAGTTTTATATTATTATAATACAATATAATAACCCTACTTTTTTTATCATTCATATTTATTTAACTTACACACACACTATGACCCAATTTATATACACACTTACCTCACCCCATTTAGACTAATACTTACACTCCATATAAAAACTTTCAAACTCGAGAAATTAAATAGTAAATATTTTGCAATAAAAAGTACATCTGTGTGATCTACAACACAACACACACACAAACACACAAACACACAAAATTTCAACAAACACTACAGCACAGCATAACATCGTAACTTCCTTTTAAAACTTACGAAACACTTATAAAATCTATTTAATTTAAACAAAACGTTTTCTTTAATATACTTCTATAGATTTAGAATCAATTAACATTTCTAAATTAGATCATGATTTATGACAATACTGTTATATACTTTATTTGTGTTTGTAAAATAGTAAACTGAACATACATAGAGAAATAAAATAATCTTTATACTAAATATTTATATTTTATGAAATTTATTATTTATAAAAACAATAGATTTTAATTAATTAATTTTATTATATAAAATTCATAATATAAATCAGATAAGGGCCCCCCTTAATAGCACCCTCTCATATACCAGAAGCTATGACCTAATTATACACGTTTTGTCTATTGGATACACTATACTGCTTTACATCATAGTCAGCCATTTAAAAAACATATTCAATAATTAATTTTAAAGCAAAATATGACTTATCATCTCTGCTAACATAACATGTATATTTTTATTATTAAAAATCATTACTTTGCTGATTCTACTTTTCAACTTTTCAACTTTCATTTAATATTTATAAATATTATTACGCTCATGTTTTAAACTCAAAATATATTTCTAAAGTTATTTTTATAAATAATTTGGGAAATTTTCTTTATTTATTTATTAATTTATACTATAGTATATGTTTAAAATTTCCAAACACTGAGAAAAAACACAACAATCACTATACTACCGCACTCCTTACATGTAATACGAAAATGACTCTCTCTGAGTAAAAATGCTGTTGAAATAAACTACTATTAGCCCTAAATTTACGTTAAGACCTTTTTGTAATCCCGGGTAGCGATTTACCCTAATTTTCCAGGTCATAAAATATAATCTATCAAACTGACCTTCTTTTCCTGCTAAAATGTTGGGATGCAATAACTTCGTTTAGGTATAATATATATATAAGTACCTATAATGTAGACCTAATATATTAGGATAATAATCCTTTTTTGTATCCTAGAGGCTTAGACTTTTAC
>JABUQX010037920.1:30000-46356 GCA_015478945.1 Trachelipus rathkii
TAATATATATAAACTTTAACGATACATTCATTCATAAATTCAAAACAGAAAAAATAGTTTACTATATCTTTAATAATATTTATTAAAAATTAAATATGAGGTTGTTCAATCTGGAATAATATTATGGCCAGGAGTAATTTTATATTATATGCTCTATAATAATTATTTATATAGAATTCATCTATGAAATTCTCATTAGCCATTTACTAATATAGAATAATAGTATGATATACTACCACTAAATATACATAGAAATAATAAATGTAAATATATTTTAATTAAAATCTATTGAAAAGCGCAATCGCTTTTGGAGCTGGATGTTGATGTTTATTTCACATCAAAAGTAAATAAATAAATAAACATCAGGGGCGTACACATGATTAACATTAATAGAGTTTGGCTAAAAGTACTTTCAGAGCCATATAATGGGACATTAAATGTATATAGGTTTAAGTGTTTTTATATATTATATAAATAAGTTTCCAAAATTTTTAAAGTTTTTTACATTTTGCAGGAGAGATTTATTGTGAGAGAATGGAGATAGATTCTGAAGAGATATTTATGAATGTTAAGTATGAGATTAGTTTATGTACAATGATAACTGATTATATGAGATAGTATGATGTATCAGTGAGTATCATTTATAAGAATGGAGAGTTGTTAAAGAGTTAAGTAGATGTTATCAGTAAGATTATAGTGGTAGAAGTTTTGAAGAGGGATATAAGATGTTCCAGATATTAAGGTTGTATGGATAGAATGTTCTGAGAGATATATATATAGACGTTATCTAGTATTGAGATATAAGTAGAAGTTTCAATATATAAAGAGATATAGGATGTTCAGTATGGGATTAATTAGGTGAAAGTTCTGAAGAGATATATAATGCAATGTTAGTAGAGATTGATGTAAGAAGTTATCAAAAAGAGATTATATAACGATATATTCAGTCATGAGATTAATAGGAGAAGTACTGAAGAGATATATGTATAAGTGAGATTTATAGTAGGGGTAGAAGTTCTGATAGAGTATATATAGATGTAACAGTAGAGATTATTGTATAATCTCATTCTGATGACTGAATTTTCAGTAGTATTGAGATAATAGGTAGATAAATTAAGTCCGAAAGAATCCCCAAATGTTTATGAAGAATTGCGTATCTTAAGTTTGTAGGCTAAATTTTGCCCAATTAGTTCCATTAACGTAAAAACAACAAATTATTTTAATATATAAATGATTACGAGACCTATAGAGACAGAGCTTATCCTTGATCACAGGCCGGATGAATGGATAAGGATAGTTATTTCTATATTTATAGAAATAAAAAAGATTATTTATATAATACCCTATAAACTTAGTAATCTCTTAGACCAACCATATACCCATAATACATTACATTATTTAATAGATTATTACTGATAATTTATCCAAAATCACATTATTATAACTACCGGATTACCCAGCCAGAGATTTGAACATATTAAATATATTCGAAATAACATTTGCATTCGCGAATATTTTAAAAAAAGATTCATGAAAATTTTAGGTTTCATAAAGTAATTAAAATTATTATGTATTTAACTCAAAGAAAAATTATTTAAACTTTAATAATTATTATTAAGTTAAAAGCATATACTTAGAATATTAATATATATTATATATATAAATATATATATATATACTATAATATATATACATATTATAATATATATAATATATATATATTATATATATATAATATATATATATATAATATTATATATTACTAGGTTATATATATATTATATATATATGGTCAAGTATCATCTAATATATAACACCGAAGAGGCAGGCATTAGTAACTAAAAATAATACACAAATAATATTATAACAGTATTTTCATATTAAAATATTAAATATAAAACATTTATTTGAATCAGTATATTATATATATATGTAAGACATTTTTATCCATGTTTTATATTAATAAAAAAATTAATAAAATAATATACGCTTTTGAAAAATTTAAAATTTGTTTAAAATGATGGAAAGCTGTAACGCCTCTTCTGTTTTACGACTCCGTCATGTTTTTGAATTTTTTTTTGTTTTTTTAAAATTATTATCTACTTGTTATATATATTATATAATATATAATTTGAGTAAAAGATTAAATATATACAATTTAAATAAATGATGGTAGTAATGAGAGACCTGATATAGACTATGCGAAAAGCAAAATATACATATAGGACGGCTCTTTTATGCGCACGAGTGTATATTATATTATAAAAACTCTTATACCCGTTACAGATTATTAATTTTTATTTTTTTTTTTTTTTATATTTACTAAAGGAATTATAAGACCCTAATTAGGTTAAAATACACTAGTATATAAAAGATTTAGGCAGGAGTCGGGGTCTCACTCAGCCTTATACCGTAGGGAACTACAGGATATGAGACTATTTCTCACCCTCACTCTATCACGGCGGAGTAGGTCCCCTCTACGAAACCCCCTGCTATCTATTGTATTTGGGTGGTTATCGCGGGGGGTATATCCTATGTTAATTATATGTCATATCAGCCCTCCCCTAACGGGGTTATTATAGTACGAAAAACGTCCCCCCCTATTTATACTTGCCCCTATACGTCGGCTCGAGACTACCTCATCACTATAATTTTTTTAATTTTTTATTGTATCCCGTATATATGTATTTTTTTTTATTTTATTATAATGATAATTATGTTATTTATTACATTTTATTTTATAAACTTAATTAATACATATCATATAATAATTACTCATTAATATATCATAACCCAAAAAAATGTCAATAAGTAATTATATAGGTTTAAAATCAATAAAACTCCGTTAAGACTTTTTATTAGAGAGAAATCTTAAATTGATCAAAGAAATGTATTTAGAGATTATTTACATATTTACATTGTAAGTAAGTGAATATATAAGCTAGTCACGCTGATTCCAAATATGGTATTTGTTTCGTGGTACAACTCCATATTATCTAATCAGAGAATGAGGACTATTTATCATTTTATATATATATACACTTAATATTATTTTAATAACAAAAAATGGTGAGTGATTTTTAAATATAAATTTATTTATAATATCTACGATTATTATTGAAATTCAATGGTCGATTTATATACATAAATATAGTATATGCTATAACCTGTAAAATTTCATCATGTTGGTATACATTATAGTTAGAATATATAAGATATATTAACAAAAATAAAAGTAAAATTAATATTAAAAAAAATAATAAAATTGAAACGGATGATCGTAAATATAACAGTAATTAAGGACCGAAAGCCTAATCGTAATATAGATTAAATGACATGATTTGAAGCATTAGTTGATAGAATGTTGATTGAAGAGAAGCTTCACGAGATATACAGATATCCATATGAGAGACATAGAGCGTACGCAAAGTTATCCTAAATAATGAATTAAATTATTTTTTTTGTATATATATAAAACTAAATGATATGAAAAAAAGTTTATTATATACTTACTGAGAGCACAGGATGTGTTTCATTAACCTTCAGATGAATTAAGGAACATCTAGTATCAGATGATAGAGGATATTTTCTTAGACGATTCTCAATTATTACTTCAACATTCATTCGTGAAGCAGGTAATGAATAACGTTATCACCCCGAACCCATGTAGGTAACTTCGTGCACTTCTCTTTTTCTATTCACCAATCGTGCATGTACCTATTTTCTCTCGCGACTCACGGAGATTTCGAGAGTTTTTTTCCTTTATTACACACGCTGATGGTAATTTTTTGTGCCACAAACGTTTTTTCGGATTTTTTTTCTTATCACACTTATATGTGCTATAACCTGGAAATGAATGAAAAAATATATTTTATAGAGTGAATTCATAGTTTTCGAAATTTCCAAATTATGCTGAAGCAATATTTAATCATGAAAACACGTACAAAAGCGTACATACAAAATGAGATAATAGTAATTCATGAGTCCTTGAGAGCTCGGTTATAACCAGAGGTGCTTACAGACAACTTGTAAACAGCTACTCATTATTTTTTTTTGCACCAAGGAAGAGATTCAATATTATACAGAGAGTAGTACAATTCATGCTACGAGAGATGAGTATAATGTACGCTTTAGCCAATATCTTAGTATTATAATATATACTTAAAATATTTATATAAAGTATATATATATATGGTATTTATTTAATTAAAATTTCAATATTATAATATAGTAAATAATAATAATTATATAATTATTAATATATATAATATATGCAATAATAATATATATTATTTATAATAGTATTTAGAACTGAAACAACTCTGCATAAAATATTATAACTTTATATATAATGGAGAAATCAAAAATGTTATTTATTTTCCTGTATAGTAATTAGTTATTAATAGTTGGTTTGAAATCAAAGTAGATATCAACTATATCAGCTATATATCATCAAGCGCTTGACTCGAGGATCGAACGTACAGAAGTCATGAGACGCACAATCCAGAGAATTCGCGTATCAACCTAAAGTACATGACGCCTTGCCTACACGCTAAGACATATGCTGTAGTAGCTCTTCTATAAAATGATTAATGTCTAGGAAAACTGCATTGGAAATTTTTATATCTATTAGGATAAGATTTAAATAGAGAGTCGAACAAAGGAGATTTTACTCTCTACATCAGCAGGGAATTCGGAAACTGGACTCCCGTAGTATGCTGAGTATTAACATGTAAACCCGAGAGCTTCTAACCACTATACCATTCCAACGACTCTCCCAAAAATAAAGAATCGACACTTCAAGAATTAGTTTTTACATAAGCTCCCTCATGAGGTTTTCACTTACATTACCCATAATTCGTACTAGTATATTTAACATAAGCGATCCTAGGCCTATACACCATATAAATATATTATATAATATATATATATATATTACTATAATATAAATATATATATATGTATATATATATATATATTTATTATATTATATATATATATTATTATTTTTATATTATATATATCAATATTATATATAATATATAATATATATATATAGTATATATAAATTATTTACTATTAATATTTACGTAAGTAATTTTATATTATATAATTGTTTTAGTCGCTATATATAAAAATACAAATAAATAGATTAATGATTATTAAGATATTTATTTCATAATTAATTTATAATTATTATTTATTATAAGTATTATATTAATATTATTAATTAATAATTTATTTATTTAATTTAGGTATGAATTATTAATTTAAATATTATTGTGGATAATTATAAAAAAATATATAAAATTATATTTTTATTAATTATATATTATAATATTAATATAATCATTATTAATTTATCAATTTAATTTATATATAAATTATTAAATTTATATTTATTTTTTTTTTTATAGTATTTTATTTATAATTAATTTTATTTATTATAATTTTTTTTTTTATATGAAATATGTACCTACTTTAGGTCTTAAATAAAATTACGTTGACTATAATATATAAACTTCTTTATCTATTTCAGTGAGAATAGTGTTTTTAAGCTCCATTAGACGGAGAGGAATTATATTCTCTTCATGACCGTTTATCACGTGGCATCGCGTCTTAGTTAGAGCACTTTTATGGTAATTTAAACTTGATGCACTTATGTGTGCGAAATTGAAATGATCTTAGAACTCATAAGATTAAATGATTGGAGATTAAAATGTCTTGTAAATAATAAACATGTAGTTAACACAACACTTTGAGGGATTCAGGAGTGATTGGGAGCAATTTTTAAAAAACTAACGGGAACGGCCTTAAGAATCACAAATAAGCTTTCGTAATTGGAGACATGAACCTCTTCAGTTTTCGGCGTTCTTTAGTGTTCTACCTTAAACAGAAAAAGCTTAGAGAAGTATGGTAGAGTATTTTTATCTTAGAGACCGGTGAGAGTGAGCGTGAGGCTGAAAAATCATTCAAATGTTTGGAGTGTTATAGTGTTATATAAGGATATGGATATAGAAGGATTGTTAAATTGTCGCTATTTGTGCAAAATTTATTCGAGTATACATAGTAGAAGTTGGTATACATAATGATCTAACTCTACCGTGTCTATATCTCGGCTTCTGAGACTGCTTATCATTACTTTTTTTTGCAAGTGCGATGTTAGACCAGAGCGTGGTAACATCACGTATTTACTTCGCTTCCGAAAGGAGCAGTTATAATAGTCCTCTTGGTCTGGTAGATTTTTAGTTCTCTTTTAGTGATGGTTCATTATTCAAACGTCGTGCACCTCGAGCAACTATGACTTACATTTTGTCAAAACTTATATAGTCATGATATTTATTTGTTTGAGAGATGTCACAGTCATTTTTAAGTGTTATACTGAATTTTTGAGAGACTACTGGATTGGTCTTATATCATTTTTTTGTTAACATCAAAGAAGAAACAGACGATATTTTCTTATTATTATTTGCCGAGAGTCTTTTAGCATCTCTTTAATATGTAAAGTCTAGAATAAGATCATCATTAAATAAGTTCAAATGAATATCTACTCAATTAAAGCGTTTTGATCAGCAAAAAAATACTTTGCGGATTTACGTTACACAACGTAAGCACGCACAAAAAAAATATATAGTCTTTACTAGGAGTGGTTAACTCCGATATCGATATCAGACCTAATAAGGTGAGCATATTTATAATGATTAATGTATTTGGCTTTATAAGGTTTAATTAAATTCTATTTCTTTCAGTTACAAAAAGAGATATTAATTATACTGCTCAGTCATCTACAATTGTCCTGGAAATGCAACCATATATCTCACTTAGTAAGTAGAGTGTAAAATGTAGAACGTAATTGCACACAGTCATTCTAACAAAAACAAGTATCATATCAACGTATGGTTAGTAAACCGGAATATTGGTTCTGAGTTTATCATATTTGATGTTAAAATTTATTAATTTTTAGCCTTCCATATCTTTGTACTTTCTATACAAGTGAAACAGAGTTCAAAATATTGTAAAATAAACGGATGTCTCATTTTTAATGCTGCTACTGACTATTCATTCCCTGTTTAATCTCGTTTCTTTTCTACCTCTTCCATAACATCGTTTTCTTTCCAATTCTGTATCTACTTTTTCCAAGAAATACACTTTGCGCGGCAATGTCGTTGGAAACAATATCGAATAATAATAATGAATGAGTCAAAAGAGATTTTACTTTCCATCAGCGGGATTCGAACACTGGACTCTGCGTCACTGAGTTAACAGTAACCGGGCGCTCTATCCACTAGGCCATCCACGTTCCCAAAAAAGAACATTTCAAGTCCAGCATATAAAGCCCCCGGTCTTCTCCTCCATAATTGCTGAGTACTGAAGGCCAGCCATTAGCAATTAACTTAAATAGTTAATCCTTGAGCGCATATACTCACGCGCACACAATCTATCAATATTGCTAAGATTTTCGAGTGTTATCAAATGACTGCCAAGACCCGAGAAGGTTATTTTGTCAACTCATTCAGGTCAACTTGTCAATACCTTTTCTAATTAGTCCCATTGGACCGTTTCATATTCGCCTTTGCATTCGCATTCGCATTCGCATTCGCATATGCTCGAGTGCGAATCGAATGCCGAATGCGAAAAAAATATAAAATATAAAATAAATATATAATATAATATATAATATTTCAAATTAAAATTATATATATATTATATGTTTTTATAATATAATATATATATATTATTCTAATATATATATATATATGATAGTTGAACCATCTGAACTATCCTCTCTACTACTGCATATTTCTTGTATATTGGTTAAATTTAATTTCTCTTGTAACATCCCACCAATTATTAAAATTTTTGCCGTTTCTTTGTGTTCAGCGTGCAAAACTACCTTTCTAAGCGTGGATCAACTACTGTTGAAACAACCTATGATCTATTTTTAAGAATACATTAAACTTTTTCAGAAAATAAAATCTTTTTCTAATTGAGGAAAAAAGTTCTTCAATGGTTTGAAGAAATTTGAAAAAAGTGCTTCAAAGTTCTTCAAACCATTGAAGAACTTTTTTCTAAGTGATGGAAAAGTTCTTTCAGTGGTTTGTATTCTTTGATCTGCATTTCCAATATGTAATGAGCTGCCCACTGTTTTGTAATGTATGAAAATATTACGAATACATTGTTGAAAATTTTCAATATTGTAATAATTTTTCATTTATACTTTGCTGAAAATTAGGATTAATTTAGTGAAAAACGAATGCCATTTTTTTCATGATCCTCGTGCAAAAATACCCAACAAGAATTGGTATTCTTATCTTTGTAGTAAAACCATTATACAGTAAAATTGGTTGACCAATACTACTAGACAATAATACTAAGCAACTAGTATACAACATAATTCAAATTCTAGACTTGTCTTTTGGCTAAGTTGTAATCGTAATTGCCTTGAAACCTTTAATAATAATAATAGTTTTTTAAATATGGCGTGGCTTAAAATAAAACTGGGTATGGAGCATCGGCAAGAAACTTCTGGACTTTTATAAATAATTTTAGCTGGTAGTAATTTTCAGTAAATGGTTATTTTGTCCACTTTTCGGTTTACTCATTTAATGTAAAATTATTTTCCCCACAAGTGGAAAAGTTTCTTCACTTTTACCAATAAAATTGGCATAATATAGGTAGAGCGACAGAATCGCATGGCACAAGGCCTGGGTTCGATCTCACTCTTCCGGATCCTAGGTATAAATTACCTAGAGAAGTTCTTCTTCTAGAATTGGATACTTCCGTGAGGAGTGAAGTTATATAAATATATAAAAGAGAGATCTAAAGATTAGAGAAACCAGTATGATTTCTCTTCAAACCTGCAACATCCTGGAGAGTATTTTTTTTTTCAGACTAAACGATCAACTTGGCAACTCAAAATCAGCAAGATGATCAACTTCGACCTAAAATCAGCAAGATGATCAACTTCGCGACCCAAAATCAGCAAGATTATCAACTTCGAACAAAAATCAGCAAGATGATCAACTTCGCGACCCTAAAACAGCAAAATGATCAACTTTGCGACCCAAAATCAGCAAGATGATCAACTTCGCGACCCAAAATCAGCAAGATGATCAACTACGAGACCCAAAATCAGCAAGAGGATCAACTTCGCGACCCAAAATTAGCAAGACGATCAAAACGAACAAGATATTCCCTATGTTATTATGAATCAACCATCAGCAACAAACAACAAACCAATATACGAAGTTATAAAGAAAAAAAAAAGTTCAGCAATGATACTAAAACAGTGATATATGAAGAAGAGGATCCCCTCTCCTCTACTTAAACGTTAAAAAATGAATTCTCGGTTTATCAGGACCCTAGTCCTCAAAGTTAATATTAATTTTATCTTCTCAATGCTAATATTAATATTCTATTCTATTTTATTCTATTCAATATATTTGAAAACTTAGTTAAATAAAATAAAGCATTAAAAGTTTAATTTTTTCTAAAAGGTAGTTGGTTTTATTTTTAATAGTAATCTCTATATAGTGAAACCCCAACTGAGGAACTCTGCTCCACGCTTTAAAGAAAGAGTACTCAGATTTTTCAGTATAAAGGCAATTCTCTCAACCAACCCGTAGCTTTCAACAATATCTTGGCAGGAAAAAAAAGATTCCATTATTAAAGCAATTCAGTAAATTCGAAGTAGCTATATTCACAGTACATATACACCCCATATATATATATATATATATTATATATAGTATATATATATGATAAAAATTATAAAGATTATATATATTTTTATTTATATATTATATATGTATATATATATAAAATTTTATTAGATATATATATATAATATATTTTATTATATCTATATATATATATATATATATATATATATATTATATATATATATTTATTAAAACAATATACCCATATATATATATATATATATATTATTATATATGACAGAAAAGGTTCTCATTCTTGTTAAAGTTGTGAAAGATATGTCCTAAAGATAATGTACAACCATGTATGTTGTGGAGTTTTTTAAATAGTGAAATAGTAACGAAAGAGTGGAGAATATAAATGATTTTAAACATAAAAAAATATTAAAGATTTTATACATTTTTTTATTAATGCACCGGAGATCCGGTTTAAGTTTCAGAAAGGTAGGATATCCTGCCTTTTTACAACTCTCCGGCTAAGGCAGGAGACCTCTTATGTCTCCGGCTCTCCGGCACTCCGGCCGAAGTTTTGTGCCGCCGTAATTAATAATTACTTTTAATAACAAAATTTTAATTTTATTACTTTGCAGGAAAGGAGGCAAAACAATAAAAATAAATTTGCATATATATACAACATTTATTTTAGGAAATAAAAAATAAAAAAATGGTTTAAAAATTAATTAAATTTATATTCTTTGGGACAAGAACAAGGGCAAGGAACTTTAAAAAAGTAGAGAAACTATAATTAACCTTTCATAACCTTTAATAAGTGTGTTTTAAAATAAAGATAAAAACTTCGAAAACTGTAATATATATATATATATATATATATATATATATATATATATATATATATATATATATATATATTATTATATATATATATATATATATTATATAATATATATATATATAAATATATATATATATATATATATATAGTATAAAGAGGGGCAGAATAATGAAATAAAATAATGATGGGAAAACTCACACCATCCAAAGCCTAACGCAAATCTCTGAGGTGACCGCAGACGGAGGACTCAGAGAGAGAGAGAGAGAGAGAGAGAGAGAGAGAGAGAGAGAGAGAGAGAGAGAGAGAGAGAGAGAGAGAGAGAGAGAGAGAGAGAGAGAGAGAGAGAGCAGAAAAACAGATGAAGGAAGAGAGTTCCACAGAAGAGAAGTGGCTGAGAAGGAGGAGGCACCACAATGAACAAGCCTGCGGCTCCCAATATTCACACAAAATTCCTGAGAAAGCAGGGCACCTCTTATTCAATGAGGGTGACGCATTGGTAGAGGGATACGAGAAGTCAGTTCCCTCGGGCACCTGCCGTTGTAGAATCTACAGTAAAGAGATAGTGCACCTACGTCACGTTGCAGAGATAGAGGGTCAAGGCCCAAGGAAGCTTGACAGTTTATTACTTTTCTAGCCTTAGCTTCAACCCTATCCCAACGAAGGGCGGAACCGGAACCTTCCCCTAAATGTGGGAACAGTATTCCATACAAGGGCGGATACGACCCCTATATAATTGGAGCAACTGTTCAGAAACAAAAATTCCGGCAACCTGAACAGAACTCCCAACTTTTTTGAGGAAACCTTAGCAACCGTTGTGATGTGAGGTTTCCAAGATAGTATATTGCTTATGCTCAGACCAAGAATGTTTATGTTGTCCACAGATGAGACGAGAGAGCTGTCAAAGAAGATGGGAAAGTTTGGGCGGTGGTTTTGAGAGGGAGATGTGAAGTAGTTGAATTTTTAGAGTTGAGCTTCACAAGGTTGAGGTGACCCCAACGGGAAATCCCACCCAGATCGGCAAGAATAGACTCGGAAAGCTGAAGTCGAGAAGCAAATCTAGAAGCAAAAGAGGAAGCAGATTTGAAATGAGTGGAAGAATGAAGAGTTGAATCAGGGGCATAAGAATGAAGAGAGTTAGATATGCAGCTTAGAAGATCATTAATGAAAAGTAAGAATAAAGTTGGAGATAGAACAAAACCTTGCGGAACACCACAATTAACAGGAAACAAAGAAGTCGCTCCAACAAGTGCCGATATGGAGCGATCTGAGGAAAATATTAATAAGTGAGAAAAGAGAAGGAGGAAACTCAAAGAAGGAAGCTTAGAGAGTAGCGACTCATGCTATACCTGATCAAAGGCCTTCGTTATGTCAAGCTCCACCACACACGGCTCCTCATAGTCCCTAAGGGCAGAAGACCATAAATCATTGAGATAAGAATGTTACAAATTGACGTCGAATAACGTACTGGTGATCAGAAAGGAGGGAATGAGATTCCAGGTGATCCAAGAAATGAGAGCTGAGAAGAGTTTCAAAGATTTGGGTTAGAATACAAGTGAGAGGTATAGGACGATAGTTAGAAGGATCATAGGGGTCAGTCCTCTTCGGGATCGGTTGAGCATATGTGCGTTTCCAGCACTGAGGAAAAGTGTTAAAATTAGCATTATAGCCGACGAGGGCAATGACACTTAACTAATGCAACAATCTTATTCTATACAATCACAAAAGAACATAAACAAAGTCAAATAAATTAAATTTTCTAAGCAAATCAAAATGTAAAGCTGAAAACGAACAAGGAAGAATAATATCCAAATTAAAAATAAAAGAATTATTAAAACAAAATTTCTGTAAAACTTCTCTGATGACCAAAGAAACAGGACAATCAACAAATATTTGTTTCATAGTACGAGTTTATTTTGTTGAACAATTACGACATCGGATTGGAGTATCCTCAAAAAGGTAAGTCACAGGTGGTGTTACTTAGCCTGCGAATAATTCCCTCACGATTACGGGAGTTGAACGAAAATTAGCAAGGGTATAAAGGGAAGGAAGTTTTTCCACATCTGATGCGCATTTTTTCTATAGTTAAAGGCAAGAGAACAGGTGAAATCGAACCACAGATTTGAGGAGAAAAAGATTTAGTAAAGATGGAATGAACCTGCCCATTCTTTAGGCAGAATTCACGGTCTCTTTTCCAGCTGTCATCCGAAGCCGTCTCTCAAGGCACAAAGGATTCATACCAGTTGGGCGGCCGAAGCGTCCAGTCATCTGATTGAAATTGCGATGACTGACCAGATTGAGATAAAAACTAATCCAAATCATTTTTTCAAAATTTCATTATTGTTTTCATTTTCATTAATATATATATATATAATATATATATAATATATATATATATATATTTATATATATATATATATATATATATATAATATATATATATATATATATATATATATTTCCGGTATATATATATATATATATATTATATATATATATATATATTATATATATATATATATATATATTATATATTATATATATATATATATAGTATATATATTATATATATTTATATAAATATATACCGTTATATATATATATATATATTATATATAATATTATTATATATATTATATATATTATATATATATATATATATATATTATATATATATATTATTATATACTATATATATTATTTAAATATAAAATAATTATATTTATAATTTAATAATTATTATATAATGCGCTTGAAAAAACGGATCAATTAAAATGAATTAATATTAATATAACATGAACAGGTAATCTCTAAATTTGTCGGATCAATTGCAAGAACATTATATTATTATTATACAATGTTTCACATCTGTTCATCTAATCAAATATAGCTAAAAAATGTATAGTATATACATTCAAAACTATATTTTAAAACTATACTTTTAAACTGCATATTTTAAACCTATTTTTTTTCTCGTATTAAAGCATATACTTTAAATTTCGTTCAAACTTCGGAAATATAATAAATGTTAAAGAAATTATAAAATTCATAAATTATTCTTAGACATCAGTGAAAGCACATCGTAAATTTTACTGTTTTTACAAAAAATAAGTCAATTAAAGTTCAATACTTTAGCTATATATACAATTTGTAAAGTATGAAATATTATGAAAAAAACTTAAAACAATTAAAAACAAAAATGCAAAAAATATTAAGTTTCTTTGAAATAAATGTATTTAATGGGAAACTACTTGAAAAGTGTCTAATATTCCTCCAACACTTCCATTATTATTATTATTATTATTATTATTATTAATTATTATTATTATTATTATATTATTTTTATTAATTATATTATTTTGATTTTCAATATATATTAAATATATATATATATATATACTATAATATTATATATATATATATATATATGATATATAATATATATATATATTTATATATATAATATATAAATATATTATTATATATAATATATAATGACGAAAATATAAGGGAACCGGGAATGTAAGCGATGATGCTTTGCAAAATGCCACACAGGTTCTCATTCCAAGATCAGTTAGCAAACAAGCGACGCAATACCCCATAATTAGCCCAATTTAAGTGTCAGAAAGTACGTTTAGGGCACGGTGGAGCTGCTGGAGAAGAGAAGTTGCGTTTATTATTAAAGCTACAAGAATGTGGTCAGAGGTACCGGTAGCATTGAAGAAGTTGTGTTTTGTAGGCATAAGTAATGTGTGAAGCATAGGTCGCAGAGGTCTCAAATTGTATACGGTCTGGTATTGTGCGAAGGTTCCTGGTAATCAACTGTTCCCGATCGTTGAGAAATACTGAAAGTTTTTTGGGCCCTTCCCACTTGTATCGTATGAAGAGAGCCCACCAAACTCAGGTGGTCTTTAAGTAGAGAACCTCTGGCATTTGGATGAGAAGTAGTAACAGTCCCTTCAGAAAGTAGTAAAGAATATTTTAAAAAGGAGCCGAAAAAATCTTTCTTTTTAGCGAGAGCAGTAGCAGAAACACAAAGATAGTAGTCGTAGAGGAAAGATGTTTCAGCCATAGAAAATCGAAAGTTAAGAGACTCAAGGTTTTCGAGACGTATTAATTATTTATTATACATTATTTTATATTTTATTTTTAATTGCTATTAATTACATTATTTTTATTTCATAATTAATCGTTATTAATTAATTCTGTTCACAATAATAATATAAAATATTATTGATATATATATATATATAATATATTATATATTATATATATATAATATATAATAATATATATATATATAATATATATATAATATATTATATATATATACTATATATATATATATATATATATATATATATATATATATTTTATTTGGCCGGGGAAAATTATAGCCGGAGACTCCGGCCTCCGGTCAAAAATCACTCCGGTGCATCACTAATATTTTTCTTTTTATTTGTTTATTTTTATTTCAAACTTACAAAAATTACTTTGTTCTTAATGAGGAAGAGAGAGATAAAGAGAGAGAAAGGAACTCGATCGAGGGGAATAATTATGATCAAAGATTTTATTCACATATACCGCTAAAGTTGCTCAATCGAGGGAGCGAGAGAGTCGCAAGTCAAAGGTTCGGGTTCGATTCCTAGTTTAAACCCTAGGTAACAAATACCTAAAGTAGTTTCCCTCCTAGAATGGAGCAATGCCCGTGATGTGCAACCTCTAAAAAAATACATAAATAGTTTAAATCAGAAGATCTTCACCTTTTTGGTTAAGACGAAAACTCAGCAAGACGATCAACTTGACGACCCCAAAATCAGCAAAATGATCAGCTTCGCGACCAAAATTCAGCAAGAGGTTTCAATTTTCGCTACCCAAATCAGCAAGACGATCAACTTCGCATCCCAATATCAGAAAGTCGATCAACTTCGCGACCCAAAATCTTCAAGACATTCAATTTTACGACCCAAAATCAGCAAGACGATCAATTTAGGGACTCAATATCAGCAAGACGACCAACTTCGCGACAAAAAATCAGCAAATACAATCAACTTCTCGACCCATAATCAGAAAGACGATCAACTTGAGAAAAAATCAACAAGACGATCAACTGGAGACCAAAATTCAGACCAAAATATGATCACTACGCGACCAAACAGCAGATCGATTACCTTTCGACACCCCAAATAGAAAACGATTTCAATTTCAGGAAAATCAGTAAGTCACTCAATTTTGCGACCCTAAATCAGCAAGACGATCAACTTCGTGACCCAAAATCAGCAAACTGATCAACTTCGAACCCAAAATCAGCAGAAAATCATGGCTTTCGCGACCAAAAATCGAGTAAGACGATCACTCCTGACCCAAAACAACAAGGAACGTTCAACGCAATTCGCGAACCAAATCAGCAAATTCAACTTTTTACGAATCCAAAATTCAAGACGTTACTTCGGACCCCAAAATCAGCACAGCGGTAGACTTCGCAACCAAAATAGCAAGACGAAACTCAGACAAAATCAGCAGGACGATAACTTCAGCGGACAAAAACTCGGCAAGACATAACTTCGCGATCTACATGTCTCTTGAAATTAAAATCTTATAATTATATATATATATATATATATTATATATTTATATTATATATAAATATATAATATATAATATATATATATATATATATATATATATATTATATATTTATATTATATATATATATTTGTAATGGCTAAGTGGGGGTCTGACCTTACACTTGAATGATTCCAGAGTGTTAATTCTTGACCAACGACTACTAAAGGAACATCTTTACTTGGAAATTAGCTCCAAGAGGAGTGGAGGCGTGTCTTGCAC
>JABUQX010037921.1:0-18950 GCA_015478945.1 Trachelipus rathkii
TTTTTTTCCTCGCTATTGAAAATGAAGAAGATGTATTAGGAGTAATTTATATATTATGAATGGTATTTTATAAGGGTTAATATATATTAATAGTATACTTTTTTATAGTGGGTCATTTATGTTTTTTAAAGTAATTGTTAAATCTTATATTAGGTTGATATGATGTTTAGATTGGGGTAAAAAGGAGGTGTCTGTTGTTTTCTGAGGAGACGATATCTGAGTAATACATTAGTTCTCTTATGTTTTGTCACTGTGTTAAATGTTAGTGATGAAGAAAATGCTCTTATCAGTGCAGGAGTGAATATTATGAAAGTATATTCTGGTAATGTTGATATATAGTTTTCTTTGAGCTAGTAATAGAGGATAGGAAGCAGATGCGAACTAGCACGAGAAAATAAGAATGAAGAGATGAGAAAACGACTAGTTTATCGATAGGGAAGAAATGTATTAGTAGGACCCGATAGAAATAGATTAGCATGCTGATATAAATCTCTTGGGTGCTATTGCTCGGGTCTCTGGTACACGTAAGAAATATTGTAATGTCTAGATTACGCACTCAGATGTACAGCACAGGGTTAACGGAGTATGTAAAGGCATAAGAGTTGTTATGGACAATAGAATATCTATTGATAAATTTGCGCTGAACAAACAGGAGTTATAGAGTTTAGTATGGTTGTTACATGATTTGAATGAATTCAATTTTTAAATGAATAAAATAGTTTTATTATAAATAGCTGGAAAGATGGGTAGTGGGAGACAAAATGTCATACTAAAATAATCTATTATAAAACTATTGGTATTGAAACTAAGGTGGGAGATACTAAAAACAAGATAGAAACCGTATAAACATACATCATTATTAAACTAAGAATTCTTTTCCATTTATTATTTAAAATGCGTTCGTTTGAATATCATCACAGTAATATATTATAAATTATTCTAACATATATTGAAATAAGAAAAGTATATTCGGCTAATGACATAATTATAGGAAAACTGTATTTTTATTAGTATATTATGTATCAGTGGAATGCAATTAAATTGTTTTTTTATCATGTAAATACCTTAATATTGATTATCAGTAGGTGTTAGGTGTAACTTGGAAACAGGAAGGAATCGAGAACACGATAGAACAGTGAGATTGGAGAATCAATACATAGAGCAGAAATTTTTTTGAGTGATGGGGGTTTGGCTTTCTTGTTCATGATGATGGAATTCTTATCTCAATAATTATTATTATCTGTTGACGGTGTATTTTTTCATATAGTTTGAAAATTGAGTCTCTGATGCAATCTCCACCCTGCTCCATTAGTTTAAATCGCTGCGATCTAGTTATAATCAAATTTGCTATACATAAATTGATATCAACAAAGATTTACATTATTTGTATTGTAATGTATCATGAGGTAATATCACTGTAAAGAATGTGATACAGGATGTAATATTATATACACATTCGATTATAAGTTCATATAGTCTTTAGTAGGCAAACTCATTGTGATACCATAAATTAAATATTAGGAGTTATTAGAGTCCCCGTATACGTGTGTTCGAATACTTAATTATACCATAAAGTAATGTAATCAAGGCTCTCAACAATCATTATTACTCTCGACAATGAATGTGCTTTATATTCGCGGGATGTCAGGTATCAAGGTGATAATAATTAGTATAGGTATATAAGTAAGGCATAGAAGTATCATAGTAAATGATTATGTCAGTTATATGGTTTAGTAGCTTAGAATATTAGATAATCGATTCTTTAATTTATTTATCATACGTGAGTATTAAAATTAAGTAGTACATTAACGTTTGTGATTAGGATAAATTACTAAGGTGATAGTTAAAAGATAGGTAGCTTGGAATAGATGGATATGGAGTATTCTGCTGTATTTTGTAGTATACCTGTCATTTCTTATATAATCTTAGATAATTAGTAGTATACTGACTCCTTAGCTATTAAATGGTTAATAATGGACCATTGTTTTTATTTAAGCAGTCTATCGATCAAACATTCCTGTCCTAATATTCCACCTATATATTCAATATTTAAGGCGAACTGATACACATATATACGTTCTCAAGCTTTATTATATACTACTTTCTACATAGATAATAATATATTATATATATTATAATATATTATATTAATTTATGGTCATATCGCGGCTTTTAATATCAGTGCTATGTAGAAGATAAATATTAAAGGTAAAATTCACTTGGGCCTATATTACTTAGGGTAATTATATTGTATTCTAATAGCTCGCTATAGCTATTGATGAGATTTAGTTATATTAGTCTATATATTTTACATATTACTAAGAAGTAAATGACCCAATGCTTGTAGGTATTACAGCAAATAAGATGGTGGAGTGTCATTAGAGTGTGATTCGAGGATACTTATATTATTTAACTCTTGCGTATTCTCTTTATCTTTTTATACACTTATTATTATTGTTTATTTTGAGTATAAAAGACTCGTGCATAAGTTAGGTCGATTAATCGACAGGTCTTTATCTAAATTACTTGCTCTAAGTAATCGCAAGCCAATATCAACTTTATTATTACTGATTCTTAACCTTCTATTCATTTGCTGTTATACATGTAGATTCTCCGATATCTGTAGTTTGTCTGATCTGTATTAGTTATTAATAAATTCTTTACTGAGAAGCGTATATTATGTTTTTGTAAACATTGATAAGTAATTATTACTACAGCAATAATTAATAGTCACATTCACAGTCATGTGTACAAGAGTAACTAGCTCAGACGCTATATTATTATAACTATGAGTAGACATCTTCCATTCTGCCCTATATTTTAATATTTATTTAAATTCCTACCTACTTTACCTATTCAAAAATTAGTATATATTATTTATTATTACTAGGTATTATTCCAATAAGTATATTATTATTTAATCCCTCAAAGGTTGCATATCTGTAATATATTATACTACTGTGTGTTAGTATTGGTCATGTTGTATTGCCGCTATGTAGGTCATATCTCCGGGCCCTACAGCGTGCTGCTCTAGAATGAATGACACCCTAAAATATAGGCGTGGTTATTTCTCACGCTATTTCTCAGTACCTAGAGATATCTACTCGTTAATATTACTATCTACACCTAACTGAATATATTTCTAATACTATATTTTATATATAGTATATGCCAGAGAAGTAAAAGTAATTAAACTACATTCATTAGCTATACTAATATATAATACGTATATTATGCTAGAGTATTTACCTTGCTCTAATCACTTATAGAGATATGTAGAACCTAAGAAATAAATATTATAATATTACTATATTATTGGTAGATGTTGAAGCCTCTTCATACATATTCATTATATGATATGCTTGCTTTGTTCATAATTATCATCTATCTGCTACTTCATCATCTCTCTACTCTTACGTCGATTATTCCATCCACCAATATTCTTTTCAGTTTGAAACTTCCAACGCAACTACAGAGAATCAATGCTTGGAGGACGAGCTTGTAGGACGAGCCATTTGGAGCAACTGTGTATGGCTATTACTGTCGTCTCACATTTCTAATTTTGAAGAAACACATTGAGAACTATTTTCATCACCTAATAATCAATTTTTTTACAGAAACATTGGCATTTTCAATGCCACATAAACTCAATTTTTCTTAAGAAACAAGGTGTTCAGAGAGATTTTGTGAACTTCCTCGCACCATTTCTGTTGCTTGTTCATATAAGGCCCGTTGTTTCTTCTTATCTGGAGTACATATCTGAACTAACATATTTCTTAGTAAAACTATGAAACCTATGACTTTTCCCTTTATTAAGACTCCTCTTCTCACTTACTCTCTCAAATCGGTTTCTGTTTTCTGAACTGTTCTGAACTTTCTAGACGCTTACCTCCTAATATGAGAAGATATCGTTCGACTCGTCGATCTATAATCAGTCGTACAATTTTTCTATCCAGCTTTATGATCCCAGATGTTTCAGTCATGCTCATTCTTATAAGTATCCTACTGGTAAAATCTAAAACACACTTTTCTCTTTTAATTTGACCACTTTGCTTGAGCGAAACATTTTCTAACCAGTAGAATATACATATATAATATATATTTAGTATATATATGTAATTTGTTATGAAATATTATTTATTATGGTAGTATATAAGATATAAAAGATATATATATTATTAATAATATTATATAAAAGTTGTTATATAAATATTTTAATATAATATTATACTATATATAGTATAATATATCTATAATATATAGATAATACACTTTGAAACCCCTTACCCCCCCCCACTCTCATTTCCTTGATCATATAATCTCATTGCCTCTTCAGAATCGTCAGGAGGCTTTTCGACGTTCAGATCAACTGGTGACTTCTTCTATGTCGACTGATTATCGGTGCTTCGCCTTAGGACCAAGGGAGAAATCGATATGTGTAGACGGCTTACAATACGGAAGTACGAGGTCATAAAGCTTGACAGGGTATGCATCGTCGCTACTTTCCAAGCTTCCCTTATTTGATTAATCTTCGCTTTGCTTCTCTGTTAGTTTTTCTCATATCGTCCATTCAGCTCTTGTTGATAGAGCAACCTCTTCCATTTCTTTAATGGTGTTCCCTCAGGGTTCTGTTTATCTCCAACTTTATTCCTACTTTTTATCAACGATCTTCTTAGCTGCACTCAACTCTGTTACGTCTTATGCGATGATCAACTCTCCATCTTTACCACTCATTCAATGTGCTCCCTCGTTGTACTAAGTGTCTCTCGTCTAATCTTTCGATTCCAATTTGCCTGCTTGGGTCGGATTTCTCAGTGGGATAACCGCAATCTTGTGAATATGTTTTCAGAAAAATCAACTTCTTTTTATTTCCCTCTCTAAATCACTCCCCATTTCCTATCCTTTGACGGCTCTAATAATCTTACCTGTAAAACATAAAATTCTGGACTAAACCATAAATTGTAAACTGTCTTGGAACATCATCGGTCAAAATGGCCTCAAAACCTGAAATTCTGTTCAGATGCATGAATATTATTTTCCCTGCTCAGCGTACTCCAGTTATAAAGGGCTATTTGCCCCTGTATAGGAAACGTCTGCACATTTTGGGTGACACGGTTCCACCCTCCTTTGGATAGAGTTGAGCTAAGGCTAAGAGGCTTAACTGCCCCATACTTTCTGAGTCCCTTGACCCTCTTCCCCTCTCGACGATAAGACGATTGGTGCCATCTCTTTCTATGATTATAACGGCAGGTGCTCGCAGAACAATTGACCTCGCGCAATTCCCCCACTTCGTACACAAGAGCTGCCTGTTCCACATATAATTGTGGCGATATTGGACAGCTTAAGGATCAATTGCGTTTGGTGCATACAGCCACATATTTTTGTGGAACTCCTTCTCTCTCTATTTCCCTCGTTTCAATCTCCTCTATGTAAGGTCCCGCTGCTGAACCAAGCAACACTGCGTTAGGCAAGAGACAGGGTAGGTTTATTTTCCTCGCCACTTTATTTTAATTTTTGTTGGTATTGTAATTTTCTTTTTGTTTTTATTTATTTTTTCCTCACTTCTTTTGAAAAGGGCCCGCCCGTGAGGGGTGGTAACATATATATGATATTATATAATGTATACTACAAATGCCAGTACCCTAGTGATCTGGATATGATATGATATTATATATAAATAATATATTATATATATATATAAAATATAGTAAATAATAAATATATATTGTAAAATATATATATATATATATATAGATAATATGAATATAATATATATATATATATATATACGTATATATATATATATATACTATAGATTATATATAAATAATATATATATATACTAATATATATATATATATAGTAATTATAGTATATTAATATATAATATGTTGGTATAACTACAAATAACCCTATGTCCCCATAATGGAGTTTTTGACTACGGAGCAGTAAGTACATTAGTCGGGGCAAAGTTTGTCCTTATGTTTTATAAGCAAGTAGACATGTTGAAAAACACACACACCACACATATTTAATGCATTATATATATAATATATAATATTATAATATAGTATATAATATATGATATAATATATATAAGATAGAATATATATAAATATAATATACCTATATTATAATATATATATAATATATATAAATATATATACTATATATATAAATTAGTATATAAAATTTATATAAAATATATATGAAATATATAATATATGATATATATATTATAATATTATCATATTATATATGGATTATTTAATAAAGATATAATTATATATATTATAACATTCAATTATTAGCTATAATATATATATATATATAATGTAATATATGGAATATGGTATATATCATATTATATATAATATTATATAAAATAATATAATACTATATATTATATATATAATAACATATATATATATACTTATATAATAGATATATATACTATAATATCAGACTCATTCTATAATAAATATAATATATATAATATCTGTAATCATATATATATAATAATATATAGTATATATATATAGATATCAATTTATATTAATTATATATATAATAAGTAAATATTATGTATAGTATATATAATAATATATATATACAGTATATATATAATGAATATACTATAATATATATATATTAATATTATATATATATATTAAATATATATATTAGATATTATACAGTGTGGTAGCGATTTATATATATATATAATGTATAGTATATATATATTATTATATATAATAAAGTCTATATTAATGCTATAATAGTATATATCTATATATAGTAACAAATATAATATATTATATAGTATATAGCTATATATAAATCTACTATAAATCTAGTGAATTAATATTATCTATTCTAGTGAAAATATAGTCAATTAAGATTTATTAAAATTAATGTTAATATCATATCAGAAAAATAAAACACTTCTTAATACAAATGCAGATACTTGTCACGTTTAACACTAAATGGCCTATGATTTTAAAGATTTGGGTCTAAAGATAATAAAACACACCTCCTAATACAAGTTTAAAGACAAAGTTAATTGTTCAAAGACGATAAAAATAATGTCTCGACCAATACAATACGAGTCATATAGAGATATAGGATTACTCGACGGAATCCAATAAGAGAAAACATTTTCCTTCTACTGCTTTAAAGGGACTTACTCGATCCAGATGTTTCAGTGGTTGAAATATATTTATAAAATAAAAAAAGACAATGATTCTTGTCTACTGGATTACCTTTTGACCTGGTATAGGCTTAAATCAGCATGATACAACAAGGCTTATCCTAAACTTTAGCCTAATTTAGGCTACGTAGTTATTGCTACACATTTACAAAAAGTCATTTGAGAAGTATATTTGACCTGGAATTAGGCCTAAATCGCCCCTGGCTCAAAAAGGAACCTAATTGAGCCTAAAGTTAGGTTATTCAACACATTTACCAGAGATAGGTCAGTTTCGTATCTGTAAGAGTGCGGTTGTTTGGTTTCTCGTGCGATGGATAGACGCAACTATCTACGATACGATCAGCGATCTAATGAGATAGGATAAGCATGCGCATTTAGTTAATTAAGAGGAGCTGAAGATCGAGGAGAAGCATAGATGAAAGAACTTATGCAATATTTGATTTATGAGTAGAGGTGTTATATGTGAATCGAAGGAATATATGAATGTAAAGTGAGAAGGCAGATCAGCGATCGGTGTAGGAAGTTTGATGTGTAAAAATCAGAGATCAATGAGAAGAGATGTGAGTAAATACTAATGTGGGTTTTTAGAGCAGAGGAGAAGATAAAACTTCTTTGTTATTTTTATACGTATGTTAAAAAATACCTTTATATATGTATATTATTACCTTATCAATGTATAGTTAATTTTATTTCTTTATATACTATATTATATATCTATTTATATAGATTATATTATATATAGATATAATATATATAATAATATAGATTATAATTATTCTTTTATTCTTTTTTATCAGGAATGGATTGTTGAAATTTGATTTTGAATTCCTATTGAATAATAAAAATAATTTTAATAAAAAAAAAATTACTAAAATACACCATGAGCGGTTGAACTGCACCGCTAAAATGTGATATTAGGAATGTGCCATGACAATCAGAGAATCTATTGTTAGAACTTTGATTGACGAATGGCAAAAGTCCCCACCCTAATACTCTTGCAACATTAGCATGAGAAAGGTGCAGACCTAAAATCATTTCTCTGGAGCAGAACTATGTTTCTAGTTACTGCACACACGATACATAACAAATATTTATTAAAAAAAAAAAGATCACATAAATCTTATATAAAAAGGATAAAAAAAGAAATATAATAATAAATAACTAATTTTATAGGTTATTTTTTTTTTAACATATAACTAGAGTGGCTAGGCCACATACCTAGCCTGAAAGAAGTAGCAGCATACTCGTGATCGAGTTTTTCCCAGGGAAAACTTGGTGCCAATATTGAGGAACTTTTTCTTCATAAATAGGGTAAGCATCAAAACTAAGCTCATTCTGTATAGCTGATAGTTGATTTAGTTCTGCCCCACAACTATATGAGAAATCAAAGAGAAGCTAACTAATCTTTAAATTAAAGTGACATTAACTGTAGAGTTGACTATGTCAAAAGTAAAGTAAAAATAATTATCATTGAAGTATTTTAAAAGCAGTTTATCTAATCTAAAACAAATTTAAAAGAATTGTGAAAAATAACGATTTCTGAAAAGCAATAATAATAAAATAATAATACATCAATAATATAAAAAATAAGTAAATAATAATAAAATAATAATAATAATAAATAACAGAATAAATAATAGACAAATAAAAATAAATACGAGTAGCTTAAAGATCCCATCCTTACAGATTGGGTGTCGTGCTAGCTCAACTCCAATAATACTTCCACTGGTAATGTTTCGCTTGATTTTAGATGGGCTTCTTGTAGGCATTTTCTTTTTAACATATGTAATGCCACATAAGGAAATAAAATTGAGCCTGAAATAAATTGTGATTAATACTACAATAACTATTTTATTAAATCCATTTTTATCTCTTCATATAATTATGGCATTATTCTATTTATCTGTGATGAGCACAGGATTTTTTTCTCTTGAATGTCCTCTACAGCTGATATTCCATCCTCATTCTGGTGTGTTTGGTCTTAAAAAAAAGAAAATCATTTGCCTTGTGAAACACAAGTCATTAAGACAAAAATTATAGGTATTGAATATAAGAAAAGTAATACAGCTTTGAAACACATAGGCTAACGAGACAAAAAAATATTACCATACTGTATATCAGTATAAAATATATTAATAAATAAATATTTTACGTTGAACCAACCTATTGAGACCGACAACATATTATAACAAAAAAATCTATACAGTACATACGTATATACTATGTAAAGTTATTGACGATTATTAATATTAGCTTATAAAATAGAAGAAAAGCTAACATATTAACTTAATTAAAGTACTAATAAAAAAAAAAAAAAAGAAAAAAAAAAAAGTTAAACATTTTAGATAGGCTTATTTTTAATATGAGATTAATTGGACCAAGTTAGAGTTAAATTGTTGAGAAATAAATTAGTGACGGCAACCCAACCTCATTATTAACAAGTTGACCTCTAAACAAGAGACCAAGAGTCATTATTACCAAATGATAAATAAAAATAAAGCTGATATAGATTATATATCATCTAATGATTTAAAGGGTGTATCTAAATTTAAACAAAAACAAAAGAAGTTACAGAGTGGACATAAAATAATAAATATTACGCTGCTTAGGGTGGATTTGCTGACTGTGATGAATTCACATATGAAAGCCCAGATAAATTTTGTAAAAAAATGAAGTACTGAGCTTTGGCATCTCATCTCTCATAAGTGAAATTGAAATAAAATAAAGCCCTGTACAAAATATTTCCTCAAATAATGCTCATACTGAAACTGTTATCTCTGGTTTAGAAAAGACCCGAACTCCAGCTCCCTGAATTTGATGGGAAGCCTGAAGACTTTGAATAGGTCATCCAGAAAATACTGAAGAAATATGATCAGGGAGAATACAATAGATTGCAGACATCTTGTCTAATGAAACAGACTCAAAAGGTCCAGCAAATATTTAATACAAGAAAAGCCCTTAGCAGATATGATTACGATATGGCAAACTTATTAAAAAGTGCCTCATAACAAGTCTTTACAACAATATTCAGTATGAAAAACTGATAAAATTAAAATTAACCAATGACTTTTACCATGGATCAGTGAGGCCTAATAATAGAAGCCAACTAGAAGTTAAAAATAAATCGTAAAGTGATTTTGCCATATTTTTTGTGACAGTTTGCCTGAAATATAATCAATACACTATATAAACATTACAAATAATGCTTATCCAAATTTAAACAAAAATTGTAATAATCATTGAAGAAATGGAAAATGTGAAAGAGTGGGGTAGTAACTACAAAAGAAATGCAAATACATACACCTAATAAAACAACACACAAGTTGAGAAATAAAAGAAAAACATTAAAAGGAATAACATTGATGTGAATCAAAAACAAAAAAACGAACACTGAAACAACAAAAAAGGGTGGTTGTTCCATTTGTCAGACATTGCAAACATCAGATTGGGACCATAAATTGTATAGCTGTCCAAACTTCAAAACACCTGAATCCAAATGCCAAAAAATAAAGAATTGGAGTTGTAATTTTCAGTCAATTGGACCAAATAAAATGAAAACTGTAGGTTTAAATTATGCGAAATGTAGAAATTGTAATGCATGGCAAGACTGAATTTTTGATGTATTAAAAACAACCAAGTAACTAATTCAACTCAAAAACCAAAAAACCAATAAAAATAAAAATAATACACAGACACAGAAACATCAACCAATGTGGTTGAACTAAATGTTACTCCTAGATAACCCATCCTCAGAGCAAGTAGCAAATTGTTTTTATAAGTTACTTAAATTAACCAAGCACTCAAAACATCTACCCTTCTACTGTCACAACTTGTAAAATAAAACATAACAACCAGACATTGCGGTTTTATATGATTCTGGGTCTGAAATAAATTTATATCTCAACAGTAGCAACAAAAATACAAATAAAAGTTTACTGAATTTCTAAATCTGTTAACATAAAAGGTTTCATGAAAGCAAATATTACAAAACTTCTATATAAATGGATATAGAAATAAATAAAAAAATAACAGTATTGTAGCAGCTGAAGTCCCTTCAATACAAACCAGGTGAATATACCTTCCCCTCAAATTGGAAAAGCATTTGAAGAACATAAAAACCTTTAGCTGATTAAGTAGCCTAATAAAAAATAATAGGGAAATCCATATACTATTAGGTGTGAATGAGCCCACATAATACCAATAAATGCATGTTCATTAGGGTTAACAAACAACAGTTCACTATCATTGTATGATTCACTTCTTTAGAATCTTATTAGCTGGGACTTGAATAATAAATAAAACATTTGCCATTGAGTATAATAAAGAAGATTCACAGAACAAGCCTGATGTGCCGCAAAAAATGTCAAATACAGAGAAATAGATGGAATGACAGAAATGGATACTCTATTGCATCTCTAGCTCAAACATAAAATACTAGCAAATAGATTGGATGATGATCTAGTCAATATACACAAATGTTAAATGACTTATTAATACGATAGTTTTGAATTCCTAAAAAAATTCCTCAGAGTTAGATATGAATTATTAAATACTTGATTACAAATACACATGTAGATATGGATACAGGTCGATTGATATGCTTGGGTTATGATAATAAAGTAATAAAATTTTTGACAAATAATTTATATTGGCTAAATTTATTTCTTTAAGTAATCTTAAAAATATAAAAAAGAGCCTCTAAAATTAGAGCATATATACTGTCATTTGACCAACTAACCAAGGATCATCAACCTGTTGAAAATAAATACATAAAAATAATCAAAATGTTCCTTGTTAGCTCAAATTCAGTATTTAGGGGTCAGCGTAGAAACAAGACAAAGCAAGAATGGGTATATTGGCGAACTTGCGATAAAACCCAAAAAATAAATGTATAATAATAATGTTAGCTTAACCAGGACCTATTTAAATAATAGATAGAATAAGCATTAACACTACTTAGTTCAATCGTAATTGCTGGTATCGTTGGAGAAGAGACTTCTCAGATATTAAATGCTTTGAGATACTGAAGATTCCGATTTTTTGTGGTTCAAAATATAAAAGAATGTTTTTAGTATTGTTTCTTTATAAATTAATGCGAACTTTCCGTTTGGTATTAGATTAGCCCTTCCATTCTCAGAACGCGACTTTATATACATATTGATATACATGTCATCTTGTTGAGAGTTTGAGTATGACTTAGAAGATGTTTATAACCTTATATATGGATAACTTAGGTTATTCTTCATTTCTGAAAGTGAAATAATGCTTGCTAGAATAAGTCCCAGAACTTTTGGCAAAAACTGGTAGGAATAAACAAAAATGTTGCCATATGTCACCAGAGTTTAGAATTACTTCCTAAGAATTTGAAAGGACACTTTCCCTCATTACCCTAACTACACCCACCTACTCCTTTTTGGTAGTCAAACTCAAATTAGAGAAATTCCTTACAACCCTTTCCCCTTTCCCCTCCTTTCATTCGAAATTGAAGTTTTTCTTTATAGTGGTGTAACAAGGCTAAACTTTTACATAACTACAAATAACAAAGAATTTTAACTTGGGACACTTAAAATTAGCATAGTAATTAACAAAAGAAGTATAAAAAAGTTTGCTCACAATATATATCAAGGTAAAAACCAGAACTAAAAATTATTGGATGTATGTTCTTCAAATATGAATATAAGCATTTACTGACGCTAGTAAAGACATTTATGGAGTCTTGTATTTACAAAATACAAATAGTAGTGAGCTGCATTTTTTGTTTGCAAAAAATAAATTAATTTCAGACAAAAATACTAACAGATCTATTCCAGTTCTAGAGCTATTTGCTGTAAAATTTGGAGTACAATGTCTAATAGAAATGTTTGACAATTTAACTAATACTTTACACCTTTAAAAATAAATAAATTACATTTATATAATGATTAAATGGTAACATTGAATTGGATTATAAAACCGAATTAAAATACACAAAATTGAAAAAACTGCATAGACAATTTAATCAGCTGAATTTTATTGGAACTGCATGTGAAAAACACCGATAAACTTTTCATCATTGCTGAGGATCTCAGAACCAGTGATTATTGTAACATTTTCGGTCTGTTATAAGGTCTCTCAATATTCCTTATTTTTAACTTGACCTATATTAAATACCAATAATGAAATGTTAAAGTGTCATAATCCCTTAAAAATATACAGATTTTAATATGTTATATAGTTCAAACTTTTCTTTGTAACCCTTATGTTAATTAGAATAGTTTCTCTTTGAATAAACATTTATAGGTCACACTTTGGTAAAGAATTACTCAATTTAAAACTTAAAGTACATGCGAAACAACCCACTTGTTTCCAATTGGACCGCTAAGCAATGAGTCTGTGATATGAAGAACGTTGTAAATTGATGTTTAAGCAATATCACTAACAAAATTTTTCCAGAAACATAGCAGTATTAATACCCAAAAAAAAAGAAACAATTTGTCACAAAAGAGAATGTTTTTCATTTTCAACAATATATTAGAGTAAAAAAGGCCTTTAATATAATTCAATGTTAATCAGAATATCCATATCGTCTGCATAAAAATCATTCACTAACTGACATAATAATTAAAGAATTACATGTAAACACACGAAAATTTAGATGTAAAAATTTAAGCTATAATAAGAGTGTTTATATTAACAGCAGTATTCAGTATGTTAAGAAAAATGATCAAAAATCTGTATAAGTCAATGTAATTAGTGTGATGGCACGAACCAGAAAAAGAATCAGAACCCATTACAAAGATAAAGAAAAAATCATCCAATTCTTTAAAGGAGAATATATTTGAATTTTAGAAGCTTTATATAAAGATAAATAATGTAGTAGAGAAGATTTCATATTAAATATAAACTTCACATACACTAACTGTAAACCTTGTCATGTCAAAATGTAGATAATAAATCTTATCTCTGCTTTTTCAATTCATGTGTTTGACTTTTGGATCCCACAACTTATAGTATGACAGGGAAGTAGTCAAGTAAGCAGTGCAAATTGAAGATTTATAATGACATAAGGAAAATGAATTAAAACTCTCCATAATATAAAGTTTTAGAATTTTCGCCCTACCTGGCTAAAGCAAGCCTTTCTAGGAGGTTAGTGAATCTTAGTCAAACAGTGAAAAATAATCTATAGTGCTATAGAAAAAAATATTAGAGCAGGATGATTTCTTTCATTAGTTAGGGAAGCAAAACATGCTTCGTAAATAAAGGCCATTATCATTAAATCAATATTGAGGCCCTAGTATCTAAATATCCATTTGCAATAACAACGGAGATATGGCTGAAGGATATGAGGTGTCCAGCTCTGTTGTCTCTTCTCATTATATCATATGAGTGTAGAATCATTCAGATGACCTGATTGGTCTCCTGTGAACCCTGATCAGGATCAGGTATATTTGACACTTTTCAAAAATACAGAAAAAGTGAATCTATTTGAATGATTTGTAACTATGAGGAATTCATAGCAAACCTACAAATCTTTAGCCACTAACCAGCCAAATATAAATTATAAAAAAAAGACCAACACTCACTGGAGTTGGAGATGATGTTGCCATAAGAAAAATTCTGCTAACCATACTTTTTACAGCATGGGAATAAGTACAAGAAATAAGAAAATAATGATCTAAAAAAATGTTCGTGAAAAATTAAAAACTAACCAAGAATTATAACCGACACACATCGATATTAGTATGTAATAAAGAAAATATACAAATTTCAGTGAAAATGCCCAAGAAACAGTTTCACCTAATGAAAGAACAATTGACTGCTTGCAGGAAGTAAGAGGAAAGCTGCAGTTCAATGTAAAGAGCTCATATAAAGCTCATAAATCAAGGGCAACTTAAGTATCTCCAACAGTGGGTATCATAATGGGTATCTGTTCCATCTGTAATAGAGACATTGATTTACATTTAAATAACAATGTAGAGTGAATTTGTTATCATGTTTGCTTTGCATGCTTTTCAAGTGTCTTTCTGTAATAGAGACATTGATAAGCATTTGAAATAACAATGTAAAGTAAATTTGTTATCAAATTTACTTTGCAACTTTCAAAAATTCGATTCAGTTAGGTCAAGTTCTGGCCTCTTCCATTTAAAAAATATACATTGTATAATGTATATATTGTATTCCTTATACAATATATTTTTATTTTCTTTAGAACATATATATATATATATTATTTATGCTTTTATTTTTTTATTCAAGTGGCCATATTGAAGTGTTAAATTTGATTTTTGAATCTTATTTGAATAATAAAAAAATTTTTAATAAAAAAAAATTAACAAAAAACACCATGAGCTGTTGAATGCACCCATAATGTAATGGAATGCCATGGACATCAGAGATTTATTGATTTAGACTTTTTGATTTTGACGATGGCAAAAGCCCCAACCCAACTCTTGCACAAGTTGAGCATGAGAAAAGGTGCAGACCTAAAATAGACATTTTGAAGCCAGAACTATGTTTCTGGTTCGCCAAG
This sequence comes from Trachelipus rathkii, assembly GCA_015478945.1. Taxonomy (NCBI): domain Eukaryota; kingdom Metazoa; phylum Arthropoda; class Malacostraca; order Isopoda; family Trachelipodidae; genus Trachelipus; species Trachelipus rathkii. The sequence goes on from JABUQX010037921.1 coordinate 15,720, forward strand.
CAACATGCATACATAAACGAAATACTGAATATATAACAAAAAAAAAAAGATCAAACATAAAACGTATGCAAAGCAAATGAAAGAACAAGAAAATATATTAATAATAAAACCTATTTGTAATATTTTTTAAGACATCAAACTAAGTGGCCCTAGCCACCATACCTGAGGCCGAGAAGTTAGCAGCATGGCTAAAATAGTAAAAGATGCCTTTCACCCAGAGAGGAGAATTATCATATGGGAGAATTGATTTATTAATAAATAAGGGTAAGCATCAAAACTAAGCTCATTCGTAGTGATAGTTGATTTTATTCTGCCCACTCATATCTTATAATGGAGTAGAGATCAATAAGAAGCTCCTAATCTTTGAAATTTAAAGTGAATCATACTGTCGATTTACTAGTCAAAAGTAAATAAAAAATAAAATTCAGTTTTAAAGAAATTAGTCAAATTCAAATTTTATTATTATTATTGAAAGAAAATTTATCATAATAATAAAATAGAAATAATAATATAATAATAATAATACATATAATAAATATGAGATAAGAATTACTAAATAATATAATTAGGAAAATAAATAAAATAGACTTATAAGAATCCGATCCTAAAGATTGGGTGTCTGCTAGCAACTTGCCACAATAACATCAAATGGAAGGGTTGATCCACGAAAGGAAAGAGCATCAGCATAAAGAGATTTTTTTAATGAGAGGTTAATGAGTATGAATACCCCTATAAAAGGTTGATAAAGTTTTTTATATAACAATTTTAATAACCAAACACTTTTTGAAAAATCCCTCTTATTCTTTCTTCATATAATTATGCATTCAAATATATTTTTCTGTGAAACTTATTACTGGTAAAGATATAAAGCGTAAGTCAATGAGAACACAAACGTGGCTAGCTGGTGGTAGAGTGCTCGGGCTGACTTACTGATTAACTGATTTATTGCTTTAAGGTACGTAAAATTATTTTTTAATAAATTCATAAATTTAAGTAAAAGTTATTTTAAAACTGATAGTTATAGAAACTTATAACAAAAAGTATTAACAGTTAATATGAAATTCTTTGTTCAAAGATAGATTATGAATTTATTAGAGAAAGTTGTAAACATTGAAATCATTTAGTTAATGTTTTTTTTTGAAAAAAAATACAGAATTTTTAAAAAAAAAAAAATGTTACGTTTACAATAAACTAAAATGTTAATACATTGACGTTCCGTGTGTAAGTGAAAATGCTTGTTATTTGCATGTGTGTGTGTGGTGATAGTTTTTTTTAAGGAAATCTGTGTGAGTGTAAGTAATCTTGTGTGAGTGTCAGTAAATCTGTGTGTAAGTAAATCTGGGTGAGGTAAGTAAATCTGTGTGATAATAATCGTGTGTAAAGTAAATCTGTGTGTGTAATAAATTTGTAGGAAGGTCTGACGGATGTAAAGTATCTTGGATGAGTGTAAGTAAATTCTGTGAGTGTAAGTAAATCTGCGTGTGTAAGTAAATGTGTGTGAGGTAGAGTAATCTTGTGTGAGGGTGGTGATGTTGAAGTGTAAATGTAAATGTCTAGTGGTAAGATAAGTGCATAGTGAATGGTGTGTATAATGTAAGGGTGTCAGCGTGTTTTGTTGTATTTCGGATTGTCATCTGTGAATGTGCTTTATATGTCTAATAGAGAGTGCCTCTTAGTTTATGTGGGTGTGTGTGTGTTGTGTGTGGTGTGTAGGTGGTTCTAATAATAACAATAGGATGAAGTAAATAACACTAATATAATAAATAAAAAAAATAATAAAAAATATAAAAGAAGAACATAATAAAAATAATAATAAATAAATAAAATTTAACAATAAAAAACATAAGTTAAAATCTATGAGTTAAGACGCAGTAAAATATGAATTAAAGCAGTACAACATATGAGTTAAAGCAAGTTAAAGCAGTAAAAGCATGTTTTACATACCCTAGAAGCAGTAAAGCAGTAAAACAAAAGATACAATCCCTTGGATGTTAGTCCACCTCTATGATTTATGATTTACTGTTTAAGTATTAATGTTAATAAATATATAGTTGAAAGCAGTAGAAAATATGAGTAAAAGCATAAAACGTGACTTAAGCGAGTAAAGCAGTAAACAAAAGATACCAATCCCCTTGTTGCTATGTAACACCTATTGATTTACTATTTAAAATGCTTTAAGGTTGTAATTTAATAAATTAGTGAAGTTAAATGAGTACAACATATGCATAAAGCGAGTAATATTGGTAAAGCAGTAAAGCAGATAAACAAAACATACTAAGCCTTTGGTGTGATGTATTGGTAGATATTATTGGAAGAGAAGAGGTTATATGAAGGTTAAGTGTTTTAATAAAATTTTTCGTAAGAATTGCATTATTTTTTAATAAGCCCTCTGGTGTTTTTTTTTTACATACAATTTTAAAAAGTTTATAAAATTAAAAAGTATAAGTAAATATACATAAGAAAAATAAGGTAATGAAAAAATGTTTGTCAAATATGAAATAAAATGAATGACTCATAGTAAATATATTTTTCATTCGCGCGGAATATTGCCCCGGCGCGCGCCGGTGCGGCCGCCCCGCGAGACCTGCGGCGCAGCGGCGGCGGCTCACTGCGGTGGGACGCGGCGAAAAAGGGACGTGGGGCGCACTGCGGGTGGGGGTCGTGGGCTCTCCGCGCGGTGGATATGCGCGCCTGTGTTCACATTATGACTTATGGGAAGAATAATATTAGTCTATGGTATTGTGTAGGTAAAGAATGACTCAAAGATGATTCAATCAAAGATGAATCCAAACTTGGTATCAGATGATGCATAAAGAGATATCAAAGAACCTCAAAGTGAGGATCAATGCTGAGCATAATTTGAGCTCAAGTGAGGCATCAAAGTGAGCATCAAAGTTGAAGCATCAAAATAGAGGGGATGTAAGTGAAAGTGTACGGTTGTTGTGTTGTGGGTGGAGTGGAAGTGAAGGTAATGTAAGTGTCCTATGGAGATGTAGTGGCTATAAGGTCATGGGTTAAAGTGTCAAGTGAGTGGTATAGGTAAGTGTATTTGTGTAGGTGCGTGTGCGAAGATATAGTATATATAAATATATATATATATATATATATTTATATATATATGTATATATTATATAAAGTATAATAATATAGATATATATATACTATATAAATACATATTATATATGGAGGCTATAGTGTTAGAAAAATAACTACTATAGTGGAAAGCATCCT